>CM059428.1:32537773-32742773 GCA_030390025.1 Squalus acanthias
GGATTCGGCGATGGTAATGCTGTTGAATGTCAAGGGGCGGTGGTTAGACTCTCGCTTGTTGGAGATAGTCATTGCCTGGCACTTCTGTGGCGCAAATGTTACCTGCCACTTGTCAGCCCAAGCCTGAACGTCGTCCAGGTCTTGTTGCATGTGGGCATGGACTGCTTCATTATCTGAGGAGTTGCGAATGGCACTGAACACTGTGCAGTCATCAGCAAACATCCCCATTTCTGACATTATGTTGGAGGGAAGGTCATTGATGAAGCAGCTGAAGATGGTTGGGCCTAGGACACTTCCCTGAGGAATTCCTGCAGTGATGTCCTGGGGCTGTGTTGATTGACCTTTAACCACAACCATCTTCCTTTGTGCTAGGTATAACTCCAGCCAGTGGAGAGTTTCCCCCCTGATTCCCATTGACTTTAGCTTTACTAGGGCTCCTTGATGCCACACTCGGTCAAATGCTGCCTTGATGTCAAGGGCAGTCACTCTCCCCTCATCTCCTGGAATTCAGCTCTTTTGTCCATGTTTGGACCAATGCTGTAATGAGGTCTGGAGCCGAGTGGTCCTCGCGGAACCTAAACCTCTCCGCCTCGCTACCTCTCTTTCCTCATTTAAGACGCTCCTTAAAACCTACCTCTTTGACCAAGCTTTTGGTCACCTGCCCTAATTTCTCATTATGTGGCTCAGTGTCAATTTTTTTGTTGTTTAATACTCCTGTGAAGTGCCTTGGGATGTTTTATTATGTTAAAGACGCTATAAAAATAGCAGTAGTTGTTGTTGTTGTACCACAAGGAAGACATCCAGAAGTGTGAGGTTATCCAGAGGAGAGCTGCTCGATTCTGTATGAACGACTACAAACAGACCAGTAGCATTACTGCACTGCTGAAAACTCTGGAGTGGGAAATGCTAGAGAGGAGGAAGAGGGACTTTAGACTCCAGTTGATTTATCAAATTATCGATGGACAAACTGGAATCAGAATGGAAAGTGTGCTACAACCTGCACGGAACAACAGATCAACAAGGGGGAATAGTCAGAAACTAATCAAACCACTGGTTAAGACATACATACATAGGTTCAGTTTTTCCCCATGAACAATTGTCAACTGGAACCAGTTAGATAACGAAATAGTAAGCTCACTAGACACATTTAAACATAAACTGGAGAAGTGAAAGTAGTCATTTCACTGTTGGGCTCGCCCAGTGACCTTCCCCCTTACAAAGTTGGCAGAGTACAGCTAGATCGCATAAGCCAACTCAACCGAGACAAGACAAATGTGAGAAGTCGCACAACACCAGGTTATAGTCCAACAGCTTTATTTGAAATCACAAGCTATGATAAATTGACCCTTAGTGTTAGGGGGGGATTAAATATGTGGGGTTATGGGGGTAGGGTGGGATATGTGTACTGTGGGGATTAAAGCAGGGACAGGGTACTGGATTTGGATGATCAGCCATGATCGTATTGAATGGTGGAGCAGGCTCGACGGGCCGAATGGCCTACTCCTGCTCCTAGATTCTATGTTTCTAAGCTTTCGGAGCGCTGCTCCTTCGTCAGGTGACTTCACCTGATGAAGGAGCAGCGCTCCGAAAGCTTGTGATTTCAAATAAAGCTGTTGGACTATAACCTGGTGTTGTGCAACTTCTCACATTTGTCCACCCCAGTCCAACACCGGCATCTCCACATCAAGACAAGACATTGCCTGAAAGGATTTTTGAAGCAGATTCAATAGTAAGTTTTGAAAGGGAATTGGATATATACTTGAAAAAGGGGAAAAAATGCAGGGGAAAGAGCAGTGGAATGGGACTAATTGGATCGCTGTTTCAAAGAGTTGGCACAGGCACGATGGGCCGAATGGCCTCCTTCAGTGCTGTACGATTCTGAGAGGCAGCGTGCCAGGCAGGAGATAAGAGACACACAAGCAGCAGCGTCCCAGCTGGAGGTGGCCGATGTATGCGGTGGGTGTGAGTACCAGAGGGATGAGCCCCAGTCTCCGCTGCGAGGCGCCGCCTTGGGATCATTGATGGCTGGGCCACGGAACCTGCCCCGGGTTTACAGCCAACCCGGAACTGAGGGAAGAGCCGGAACCCGGCCTCTCAACCCACTCCGGCCGCCCTCTCAGTTCGGAGGAGGTAAAGGAGCCGCGATTCCCCCGAACGCGACCGGTCGCTTCCCCTCCCTACTCGTCACGGCACGCAAGAGTTAAAGAACAGCGCCTTACCGCCGCCGGCACGTCCACCAACAGTCTCCTCAGCGCCTCCTACGCAGTCTCCATGGCAGCGGCGGATGCTCCGTCGCTCGCGGGGAGGGAGGCGCGTGCGTTGTTGGGCGGGGCAAGCGGGCGACCCACCTATCACAGTGTGTGAGGGAAATGCTAGTGCGAATTTTCACCTCCCTACCCCAAAGTCTGTCAGCCCTGACTCGGTTTATTTCTTGAATATAAAATATTATTAGTTTTTTTTTCCTGTTGTGTATATTGCAAAGGAAAGTAATGCAGAAATCTGAGGCAAAGTGGCTCATCTTTTCATGCTTCTATGGAATAAATCCACTAATTTAAAAACCTAATCAAGGTTCCTTTGATCCTTTAGCTTCTAATGTCCATTTGATTTTAATTATTAGGTTGCGCCAAACCAATACTCCTCATAACTAAAATAAGTAGATATAATCAAATACTGATATCAGTCCCAAAATTACATTTACTAGTTTCCCTTGTCCTACTCCAACAATTAAATTATGATTTTGATTTGCCATTGCCATACTGTTTACTATCCATTCTATCTTATACAGATTTAACATAACTTCTTGACTTTTCAATTCTATCCCTCTCTGCTCTGGTCAGACCCCACCTTGAATAATGAGAACTTTCTCTGACCTGTGTGTGTGTGTGTGTGAGTCCATTGACTGGAAAAGCAAATTAGGTAAATGCAAAACAAGCTACTGATTAACTAGTTCTGATGAAAGGTCATCGACCTGAAACGTTAACTCTCTTTCTCTCTCCACGGATGCTGCCTGGCCTGCTGAGTTTTTCCAGCGTTTTCTGTTGTTATACTGATTAACTATCTCATTTTGCACTACCGCCCAAGACAAATTTATACCTTTCTGTGTCCAGAACCACCTGCTGAAGACCTTCTGTCCTACAATTTGTCTTGGCTGGGTCTGGTTTTCTCCTGGCCCTCTTCTCACCTAGCTAGTTTGAATGATTTTCTATTGCTGCCTCAATATTTCTCGCAAGTCTCTTTGCTCCTCCTTGGTTTGGTGCAGCGCATTTCTTCTGTAACAGTCTCTCTTTTTTGACCTTTTACTCTGGTTCCAGTTATACTGCAGCCAGTGTGAGGTCCTGACAGTGTGGGACAGTCTCCTCAACACTCCGAGCTCAATCCTGACTGCTACCTGTTTGTCCTCTGTTATACTGCACACGGTTCATTGTTCTTTCCTCCTCCCCCACTTTCCCTGCCTCTGCACTTGCTTAAAACCTGTTACATCTGTAACTTTTTCCAGTTCTGATAAAAGGTCATTGACCTGAAACATTAACTTTGTTTCTCTCTCCACAGACTAATGATCCAGAGACATGAGTTCAAATCCCACCACAGCAGCTGGGTTTCGTAGGAGGTGTGTGTGTGCTAGGCCGTTGTAGCAGAGCCTGGTCTCCAATCGTCTTGGATCCCCTTGCCATTGGACCAAGACCTTGCTCTGTCAAGCCCGTGTGGTAGCTGGTGTGCAACGGCCACCCCACGTTAAAAGAATTCACGCACAGGCATCTTCCACCCTTTAAAATGAAGTTCGGGTCCTGGAATGTCAGGACCCTCATGGACAACCCTAACAGCGACACACCGGAACGCTGTACTGCTATCGTTGCCCGGGAGCTTCGACATTGACATTGACATCGCTGCCCTAAGTGAGACCCAGCGGGCAGGGTAAGGCCAGCTCAAGGAGCAAGGCGGTGGCTACACCTTCTTCTGGAAAGGCAAACCTGAAGAACGCCGCCTCCATGGGGTGGGCTTCGCCATAAAAAATGAACTAGTTGGGCGTCTCAGAGACTCCCCTTGCGGTATAAATGAGCACCTCATGACTCTTCAGCTCACCCTAACCCTGGAACCAGTGCGCTACGGTCATCAGTGCGTAGGCCCCAACACTGGAAGCCACAAACAAGACCAAAGAGGAATTCTACTCCAGCCTCGAACAATCCCTGTCCCGAGTCCCAACGGGCGACAAGCTGATCCTCCTTGGAGACTTTAACGCCAGAGTTGGAAAGGACACAGACCTCTGGGGACGTGTGATCGGCAGAGAGGGGGTAGGGAAAGCCAACTCCGATGGTACCCTCCTCCTGTCGAAATGCTTAGAACATGGCCTTGTCATAACCAACACGTTGTTCCGTCAGAGAGACAAGTACAAGGCTTCATGGCAGCACCCTCGCTCCAAGCACTGGCATCTGCTGGACTACGTCATCGTCCGAGCGAGGGACCGCAAGGACGTCCGCATCACCCGCGCCATGACAGGAGCTGACGACTGCTGGACAGACCACCGCCTAATCCGCTCTGTCATCTCCATCAATGTAGCCCCAAAACAGCGGCGGCAACAGAAACAATGCTGCAGGAAAATCAACACTGGAGCACTCAAAGACCCTGCTAAGAAAGCCCTATTCAGCCTGTGCCTCACAAACAACCTGACGACTCCCAGTAATGCAGAGACACAGAGTGTCCACAGCGCCTGGTCTGCACTCAAGGCCTCCATAATCAGCACCTGTGAAGAGATGCTCGGTCACTCGACCAGGAGACACCGAGACTAGTTCGACGAGAACGACCAGGAGCTAATAAGCTGCAAGCGCAAGGCATTCCTGATCTGGAAACAGCAACAGAACTCGAGAGCAAGAAAGCAGCTCTACAGACGCCTGAAGGCCGAGGTCCAACAAAAAACTTGCGACCTAAAGAACAGATGGTGGGTGGAGAACGCGCAGGAGATCCAGCAGCTAGCCGACAACCACGATGTGCCACAGGACAGAGAGTGAGGAGACTCAAATCAAACTGCCACAGGACAGAGTGAGGAGACTCAGAACAAACTGCCACAGGACAGAGTGAGGAGACTCAGAACAAACTGTCACAGGACAGAGAGTGAGGAGACTCAGAACAAACTGTCACAGGACAGAGTGAGGAGACTCAGAACAAACTGTCACAGGACAGAGAGTGAGGAGACTCAGAACAAACTGCCACAGGACAGAGAGTGAGGAGACTCAGAACAAACTGCCACAGGACAGAGTGAGGAGACTCAGAACAAACTGCCACAGGACGGAGTGAGGAGACTCAGAACAAACTGTCACAGGACGGAGAGTGAGGAGACTCAGAACAAACTGTCACAGGACAGAGAGTGAGGAGACTCAGAACAAACTGCCACAGGACAGAGAGTGAGGAGACTCAGAACAAACTGCCACAGGACAGAGAGTGAGGAGACTCAGAACAAACTGTCACAGGACAGAGTGAGGAGACACAGAACAAACTGTCACAGGACATAGAGTGAGGAGACTCAGAACAAACTGTCACAGGACAGAGAGTGAGGAGACTCAGAACAAACTGCCACAGGACAGAGAGTGAGGAGACTCAGAACAAACTGTCACAGGACAGAGAGTGAGGAGACTCAGAACAAACTGCCACAGGACATAGAGTGAGGAGACTCAGAACAAACTGCCACAGGACAGAGAGTGAGGCGGACCTGGGTGGAGCAACAGCGGCGAGGCGGCGGCGGTAAAAGGCGGCAGCGACCAGGTAGGCTTTCACCAAGCCGAGAGCAGGAGAGAGGTAAAAAATAATCGAAGTATGACATCACCAGAAAGCAGGTAAGTGATTGGTTGGTGAGTATTTCTCTTTTTTTTTTTATACAAAACTTCAATTTTATTGTTTCTCGGGTATCTGTGGTGTAGCAGAGACTGCTGGCATAAATTAACTGAACAGTAAATAATACATTTTTAATTAATTACATAGAATGGGAGAGCAGGTGATGTGTTACTGCTGCAATATGTGGGAGCTGGTGGACACCATTGATGTTCACGGTGAACACATTTGCAGTAAGTGTTGGCTGCTCGAGGAACTCCGGCTCCGTGTTGATGAGCTGGAGTCCGAGCTTCAAACACTGCGACACATCAGGGAGGGGGAGAGTTACCTGGACTCCGTGTTTCAGGAGGTAGTCACACCAATTAGAGTAACTAATTCAGAAGTAGCCCGTGGTCAGGGACAGGAAGGTGTGACTACGAGTGAGGCAGGTACAGGGATCCAGGAGGTAGTGTTGGAGGAGCCGCAGCCCTTGCTCTTGTCCAACAGGTTCGAGGCTCTTACTCCCTGTGTGGATAGGAGCGGGGACTGCAGGGAGGATGAGCAACCTGGCCACAGCACCGTGGTAAGGGGGGCCATTCAAGTGGGGGGAGTAAAAAGAAATGTTGTAGTGGTAGGGGATAGTATCATTAGGGGGATAGATAGGGTTCTTTGCAGCCAAGAGCGAGAGTCCCGAAGGCTGTGTTGCCTGCCCGGTGCCAGGGTTAAGGACATCTCCTCTGGGCTGGAGAGAAACTTGGAGTGGGAGGGGGAGGATCCAGTTGTAGTGGTCCATGTTGGTACCAATGACATAGATAGGACAAGGAAAGAGGTTCTGCTGAGGGAGTTTGAGCAGCTAGGGGCCAAATTAAAAAGCAGAACCTCGAGGGTAATAATCTCTGGATTACTACCTGAGCCACGAGCAAATTTGGCTAGGGTAAATAAAATCAGGGAGTTGAATGCGTGGCTCAAAGACTGGTGTGGGAAAAATGGGTTTTGCTTCTTGGGACACTGGCACCAGTACTGGGGCAGGAGAGAGCTGTTCCGTTGGGACGGACTTCACTTGGCCAGTGCTGGGACTAGTGTCCTGGCGAATCGAATAACTAGGGCTGTGGAGAGGGCTTTAAACTAATTAGTGGGGGGGAGGTTTCAAGAGAGCAAAAAATAAAAATGACAACAGAGAGGGTCATAGACATAGGTAGCAGTAGGGGAATCACAAATCAGAGCGTGGCAGGAAGGGACAGAGTGTGTGGAGTAAAAGGTAAACTGGTAAAAAGTGAAAAAGCAGGAACTAAGTGCCACAAAGCATATTTGAAAGTTCTCTATCTGAATGCACGTAGCATTCGTAACAAAATAGACGAGTTAATGGCACAAATAACTACATATGGTTATGATATTGTGGCCATTACAGAAACATGGCTGCAGGGTGACAATGCCTGGGAATTAAACATACCAGGTTATTTAACGATCAGGAAGGACAGGCAGGAAGGAAGGGGAGGTGGGGTGGCTATGTTAATAAAGGAAGGAATCACTGTAATACAGAGTAATGATATTGGGTCAAAAAATCATGATAATGAAACAGTTTGGGTGGAGATAAGGAATAATAAGGGGAAAAAAACATTAGTGGGCGTAGTCTATAGGCCTCCGAACAGTTGCAACTCTATTGGACGGAGTATCAATCAGGAAATAGTTGAGGCATGTAATAAGGGAACATCTATAATTATGGGGGATTTTAACTATCATATTAATTGGACAAATCAAATGGGGCAGGGCTGCCTTGAGGATGAGTTCATTGAGTGTATTAGGGATGGGTTTCTTGAGCAGTATGTAACTGAACCGACCAGGGGGCAAGCAACCTTAGATCTGGTCCTGTGTAACGAGACAGGATTAATTAAAAATGTCCTAGTAAAGGATCCCCTTGGAATGAGTGACCATAACATGGTTGAATTCCATATTCAATTAGAGGGTGAGAAGGTTGGATCTCAAACAAGCGTGCTAAGCTTGAATAAAGGAGACTATGAAGGTATGCGAGCGGAATTGAGTAGAGTGGATTGGGAAAATAGATTAAAGGGTAAGACGACACATGATCAGTGGTGTACATTCAAGGAGTTATTTTACAACTTCCAAAAAAAATATATTCCACTGAAAAGAAAAGGGTGTAAAAGAAAGGACAGTCATCCGTGGCTAAGTAAAGAAATTAAGGATAGTATTCGACTAAAAACAAGGGCATATAAGGTAGCGAAATCTAGTGGGAGGACAGAGGATTGGGAAAACTTTAAAAGGCAGCAAAAAATAACAAAAAGATTGATTAAGAAAGGGAAGATAGATTATGAAAGTAAATTAGCAAAAAATATAAAAACAGATAGTAAGAGTTTTTATAGTTATATAAAAAGAAAAAGGGTGGCTAAAGTAAATGTTGGTCCCTTAGAGGATGAGACCGGGAAATTAATGGTGGGAAATATGGAGATGGCAAAAACACTGAATGAATATTTTGTATCAGTCTTTACAGTAGAGGACACTAAGAATATCCCAACACTGGACAAACAGGGGGCTATAGGGGGAGAGGAGCTAAACACGATCAAAATCACTAAGGAAGTGGTACTCGGTAAAATAATGGGACTCAAGGCGGATAAATCACCTGGACCTGATGGCTTACATCCTAGAGTCTTGAAGGAAGTGGCGGTAGGGATTGTAGATGCATTGGTAATAATTTTTCAAAACTCCCTGGATTCCGCTAAGGTCCCGGCAGACTGGAAAACTGCTAATGTAACACCCTTATTTAAAAAGGGCAGTAGACAGAAGGCTGGTAACTATAGACCGGTTAGCCTAACATCTGTGGTAGGTAAAATTTTGGAGTCCATTATTAAGGAAACAGTAACAAGACATTTGGATAATCATAATTTAATAGGACAAAGTCAGCATGGTTTTACGAAGGGGAAGTCATGTTTGACAAATTTGCTGGAGTTCTTTGAGGAAGTAACATATAGAGTGGATAAAGGGGAACCAGTGGACGTAGTGTATTTAGACTTCCAAAAGGCATTTGACAAGGTGCCACACAAAAGATTATTGCTTAAGGTAAAAAATCACGGGATTGGGGGTAATATTCTGGCATGGATAGAGGATTGGCTATCTAACAGAAAGCAAAGAGTTGGGATAAATGGTTCATTCTCAGACTGGCAATCAGTAACTAGTGGTGTTCCACAGGGGTCAGTGCTGGGTCCCCAACTCTTCACAATCTATATTAACGATTTGGAGGAAGGGACCAAGTGTAACATATCAAAATTTGCAGATGATACAAAGATGGGAGGGAAAGTAGTGAGTGAGGAGGACATAAAAAACCTGCAAGGGGACATAGACAGGCTAAGTAAGTGGGCAGAGATTTGGCAGATGGAATACAGCACTGGAAAGTGTGAGGTGATGCACTTTGGCAGGAAAAATCCTAGAGCAATTTATTATCTTAATGGCAAGAAACTGGAGAGTACTGAAGTGCAAAGGGATCTGGGGGTCCTGGTGCACGAAACTCAAAAGGTTAGTATGCAGGTGCAGCAAGTGATTAAGAAGGCAAATGGAATGTTGGCTTTCATTGCTAGGGGGATAGAATATAAAAATAGGGAGGTATTGCTTCAGTTGTACAAGGTATTGGTGAGACCGCACCTAGAATACTGCATACAGTTTTGGTGTCCTTACTTAAGGAAAGACATCCTTGCTCTCGAGGCAGTGCAAAAAAGGTTCACTCGGTTAATCCCGGAGATGAGGGGGTGGTCATATGAGGAGAGGTTGGGTAGATTGGGACTCTACTCATTGGAGTTCAGAAGAATGAGAGGCGATCTTATTGAAACATATAAGATTGTGAAGGGGTTGGATCGGGTGGATGCGGGGAGGATGTTCCCGATGACGGGTGAGACGAGAACTAGGGGACATAGTCTTAGAATAAGGGGCTGCTCTTTCAAAACTGAGATGAGGAGGAACTACTTCACTCAGAGGGTGGTAGGTCCATGGAATATGCTGCCACAAAAAGCTGTAGAAGCTACAACATTAATTAAATTTAAAACAGAAATAGACAGTTTCCTAGAAGTAAAGGGCATTAAGGGTTACGGGGAGCGGGCAGGAATTTGGACATGAGTCTAGGTTCGGATCGGTCATGGCCCTGTGGGTAGTGGAGCGGGCCCAGGGACTGTGTAGCCTGATTCTGCTCCTATTTCGTGTGTGCAATTCTGTTAGATGCAGGAGATGTTTCTGTGATAGATAGTAGATTGGCGGTTAGGATCAGATCAGCCATGATCTTATTGAATGGCGGAGCAGGCTCGATGGGCCGATTGGCCTACTCCTGCTCCTATTTCTTATGTTCTTATGTTCTTTAGCGCAGTCAAGACCATCTACGGCCCAAGGCCCTACACCACTGCGGGCCAAGAATGGAGAGGTACTCATCAAGGACAGAGAGGCAGTCAGTGCCCGCTGGAAGGAGCACTTCGAAGATCTCCTTAACCGCGACTCTGTCTTCGACGCGAGTGTCCTTAACTCCATCCCGCAGCATGCTACCCGCCACCATCTCAGCACAACCCCAGCCCGGCATGAGGTTGAAAAGGCCATCCGACAACTGAAGAACAACAAGGCCTCAGGAGCAGATGGAATCCCCGCCGAGGCACTAAAGCATGGCGGAGAAGCACTGCTGGCGCGAATTCATGAACTAATTTCTCTTGTATGGAAGGAGGAGAGCATGCCAGGGGATCTCAGAGATGCCGTAATTGTGACCATCTTCAAGAAAGGTGGCAAGTCCGATTGCGGTAATTACAGAGGAGTTTCCCTGCTGTCTGCCACAGGGAAAGTCATCGCAAGAATCTTCCTCAATCGCCTTCTCCCAGTGGCCGAAGAGCTCCTCCCAGAGTCGCAATGCGGATTCCGCCCACTAAGGGGCACAATGGACATGATCTTCACCGCACGTCAATTACAAGAGAAATGCAGGGAACAGCACCAACCGCTGTACATGGCCTTCTTTGATCTCACAAAGGCCTTCGACACTGTCAACCGTGAGGGATTATGGAGTGTCCTCCTCAAATTCAGCTGCCCTCAAAAGTTTGTCACCATCCTCCGCCAGCTTCACGATGACATGCAAGCTGTGATCCTGACCAACGGTTCCACCACAGACCCAATTCATGTACGAACCGGTATCAATCAAGGCTGTGTCATCGCACCAACGCTCTTATCGATCTTCCTTGCTGCAATGCTCCATCTCACCCTCAGTAAGCTCCCCGCTGGAGTGGAGCTAATTTACAGAACAAACGGGAAACTGTACAACCTCTGTCACATCCAGTCCAGAACCAAGGTCGTCCCATCCTCTTTCGTCGAATTACAGTATGCAGACGACGCTTGCGTCTGCGCTCACTCAGAGGTCGAACTCCAAACCATCATCAACACCTTCACCGAAGCGTACGAGAGCATGGGCCTTACACTAAACATCCGTAAGACAAAGGTCCTCTACCAACCTGCCCCCGTCACATAGTACTGCCCCCCCCCGATTATCAAAATCCACGACAAGGCCTTGGACAACGTGGACCACTTTCCATACCTCGGGAGCCTACTGTCAACAAGGGCAGACGTCGACGACGAAGTCCAACACCGCCTTCAGTGTGGCAGTGCAGCCTTCGGTCACCTGAGGAAGAGAGTGTTTGAAGACCAGGACCTCAAACCCGGCACTAAGCTCATGGTCTACAGAGCAGCAGTGATACCCGTCCTGCTGTATGCCTCAGAGACATGGACCATGTACAGCAGGCACCTCAAAGCACTGGAGAGGTACCACCAACGTTGCCTCCGCAAGATCCTGCAAATCCATTGGTAGGATAGGCAAACCAACGTCTGTGTTCTCGCTCAGGGCAACATCCCCTGCATCAAAGCTTTGACCACGCTGTATCAGCTCCGATGGACGGGTCACATCGTCCGCATGCCCGATACGAGACTCCCAAAACAAGCGCTCTACTCGGAGCTCCAGCACGGCAAGAGAGCCCCAGGTGGGCAGAGGAAATGCTTCAAGGACACCCTCAAAGCCTCCTTGAAAAAGTGTAACATCCCCATCGACACCTGGGAATCCCTGGCCCAAGACCGCACAAAGTGGAGGAGAAGCATCCAAGAAGGCGCCGAATACCTTGAGTCTCTTCGCCGGGAGCAAGCGGAAGCTAAGTGCAGGCAGTGCAAGGAGCGCACGTCAACCCAAGCACCCCACCCACCCGCCCCTTCAACCACCGTCTGCCCCACCTGTGACAGAAACTGTAGGTCCCGCATTGGACTCATCAGTCACCTGCGAACTCATTTTTAATGTGGAAGCAAGTCATCCTCGGTTCCGAGGGACTGCCTAAGAAAAAAAAGACAGCAGCTGGGGAATTTAAATTCAGTTGATTAAATAAATCTGGAATAAAAAACTAGTATCAGTAATGGTGACCATGAAACTACCGGATTATCGCAAAAACCCATCTGGTTCACTAATGTCCTTTAGGAAAGGAAATCTGCCGTCCTTGCCTGGTCTGGCCTACTGGTGACTCCAGACCCACACCAATGTAGTTGATTCTTAACTGCCCTCTGAAATGGCCTAGCAAGCCACTCAATTGTACCAAAACGAAATAAAGAAGTATACTAAGAATAAAACCAGACAGACCACCCGGAATCGACCTCCGCACCAGACACAACAAAGGCTCACCCAGCCCATTCGACCCTACAAAGTCCTCCTCACTAACAACTGGGGACTTATGCCAAAATTGGGGGAGCTGTGCCAAAATTGGGGGAGCTGTCCCACTGACTAGTCAAGAAACAGCCTGACATAGTTGTATTCACAGAATCATACCTTTCAGCCAATGTCCCAGATTCGTCCATCACCATCCCTGCGTATGTCCTGTCCAACCGGCCGGACAGACCCACCACAGGTGGCGGCACAGTGGTATACAGTCAGAAGGGAGTGGCCCTGGGAGTCCTCAACATTGACTCTGGACCCCAAGAAGTCTCATGGCATCAGGTCAAACATGGGCAAGGAAACCTCCTGCTGATTACCACCTACTGCCCTCGTTCAACTGATGAATCAGTTGAACACCACTTGGAAGAGATACTGAGGATAGCAACAACAACTTGTATTTATATAGCGCCTTTAACATAATAAAACGTTCCAAGACGCTTCACAGGACTATTATAAGACAAAACATTTGACACTGAGCCATATAAGGAGAAATTAGGGTAGATGATGAAAAGCTTGGTCAAAGAGGTAGGTTTTAAGGAGTGTCTTAAAGGAGGAAAGAGAGGCGGAGAGTTTTAGGCAGGGTATTCCAGAGCTTAGGGCCTAGGCAACAGAAGGCACGGCCACCACTGGTTGAGCGATTATAATCAGGGATGCTCAAGAGGGCAGAATTAGAGGAGCACAGATATCACGGGGGTTTGTGGGGCTGGAGGAGATTACAGAGATAGGCGAGGCCATGGAGGGATTTGAAAATAAGGATGAGAATTTTGAAATCGAGGCATTGCTTAACCGGGAGCCAATATAGGTCACCAAGTATGGGGTGATGGGTGAACGGGACTTGATGTGAGTTAGGACACGGGCAGCCAAGTTTTGGATGACCTCAAGTTTACGTAGGGTAGAATGTGGGAGGCCAGCCAGGAGTGCGTTGGAATAGTCAAGTCTAGAGGTAACAAAGGCATGGATGAGGGTTTCAGTAGCAGATGAGCTGAGGCAAGAGCGGAGATGGATGATGTTAGGGAGGAGGAAATAGGCGGTCTTTGTTATGCTGCGGATATGTGGTCGGAAGCTCATTTCAGGGTCAAATATAACACCAAGGTTGCGAACAGTGTGGTTCAGCCTCAGACAGATGTTAGGGAGAGGGATGGAGTCAGTGGCTAGGGAACAGAGTTTGTGGCGGGGACCGAAAACAATGGCTTCGGTCTTCCCAATATTTAACTGGAGAAAATATTTGCTCATCCAGAACTGGATGTCGGACAAGCAGTCTGACAATTTAGAGACCATGGAGTGGTCGAGAGAAGTGGTGGTAAGGTAGAGCTGGGTGTCGTCAGCGTACATGTGGAAACTGACGCTATGTTTTCGGATGATGTCGCCATGGTTCAGCACATAGATGAGAAATAGGAGGGGGCCAACTATAGATCCTTGGGGGACACCAGAGGCAACGATGTGGGAGCGGGAAGATAAGCCATTGTAGGTGATTCGCTGGCTACGATTAGATAGATAAGAATGAAACCAGGCGAGCACAGTTCCACCCAGCCGGACGACGGTGGAGAGGCATTGGAACAGGATGTAGTGGTCAACCGTGTAAAAGGCTGCAGACATGTCAAGAATGATGAGGAGGGATAATTTACTTTTGCCACAATCACAAAGGATGTCATTTGTGACTTTGATGAGAGCTGTTTCGGTACTGTGGAAAGGGCGGAAACCTGATTGGAGGGATTCAAACATGGAGTTGCGAGAAAGATGGGCACAGATTTGCAAGGAAAAGCAAGGGCACAGAACGTACTCTGGGTGGGGGTCTTCAATGTCCATCACCAAGAGTGGCTCAGTAGCACCACTACTGACCAAACTGGCCGAGTCCTGAAGGACATAGCTGCCAAACTGGGCCTGCAGCAGGTGGTGAGAGAACCAACACGAGGGACAAACCTACTTGACCTCGTCCTCATCAATCTACCAGTCGCAGATGCATCTGTTCATGACAGTATTGATAGGAGTGACCACCGCACAGTCCTTGTGGAGACAAAGTCCAGTCTTCATACTGAGGACACTCCATCATGTTGTGTGGCACTACCACCATGCTAAATGGGTTAGATTCAGAACTGATCTAGCAGCTCAAAACTGGGCATCCATGAGGTGCTGTGGGCCATCAGCAGCAGCAGAATTGTACTCCACCACAATCTGTAACCTCATGATGCAGCATATCACTCACTCTATTACCAGGGGTCCAGCTCTAGTTCAATGAGGAGTGTAGAAGAGTATGCCACGAGTATATCTCTCACACTACCATTAACATCAAGCCAGGCGACCAACCCTGGTTTAATGAGGAGTGTGGAAGAGCATGCCAGGAGCAGCACCAGGAGTACCTAAAAATGAGGTTCCAACCTAGTGAAGATACAACACAGGACTACATACATGCTAAACAACAGAAACAGCATGCTATAGACAGAGCTAAGCGATCCCACATCCAACGGATCAGATCAAAGCTGCCACAGTCATGAATGGTGGTGGACAATTAAACAACTAACGGGAGGAGGAGGCTCCATGACTTCCCCATCCTCAATGATGGCGGAGCCCAGCACGCGAGTGCAAAAGACAAGGCTGCAGCGTCTGTAACCATCTTCAGCCAGAAGTGCCGAGTGGATCATCCATCTCGGCCTTCTCCTGAGGTCTCCACCATCAAAGAAGCTAGTTTTCAGCCAATTCGATTCACTCCATGTGATATCAAGAAACAGCTGAGTGCACTGGATACAGCAAAGGCTATTGGCCCCGACAACATCCCGGCTGACGTGCTGAAGACTTGTGCTTCACAACTAGCCACATCTCTAGCCAAGCTGTTCCAGTACAGCTACAACACTGGCATCTACCCGACAATGTGGAAAACTGCCCAGTTATGTCCAGTCCACAAAAAGCAGGACAAATCCAATCTGAACAATTAGCGCCCCATCAGCCTACTCTCAATCATCAGCAAAGTGATGGAAGGTGTCGTTGACAGTGCTATCAAGCGGCACTTACTCACCAATATAAATGCAAGTCTTTCAATAACCTGCTCACTGATGCTCAGTTTGGGTTCCGCCAAGACCACTCGGCTCCAGACCTCATTACAGCCTAGGTCCAAACATGGACAAAAGAGCTGAATTCCAGAGGTGAGGTGAGAGAGTCTACCCTTGACATCAAGGCAGCATTTGACCGAGTCTGGCATCAAGGAGCCCTAGTAAAATTGAAGTCAATGGGAATCGGGGGGAAAACTCTCCACTGGCTGGAGTCATACCTAGCACAAAGGAAGATGGTTGTGGTTGTTGGAAGCTAATCATCTCAGCCCCAGGACGTCGCTGCAGGTGTTCCTCAGGGCAGTGTCCTCGGCACAAACATCTTCAGCTACTTCATTAATGATCTTCCCTCCATCATAAGGTCAGAAGTGGGGAGGTTCGCTGATGATTGCACAGTGTTCAGTTCCATTCGCAACTCCTCAGATAATGAAGCAGTCCATGCCCGCATGCAACAAGACCTGGACGACATTCAGGCTTGGGCTGATAAGTGGCAAGTAACATTCACGCCACACAAGTACCAGGTAATGACTATCTCCAACAAGAGAGAGTCTAACCACCACCCCTTTACATTTAATAGCAATAACATCGGCGAATCCCCCACCATCAACATCCTGGGGGTCACCATTGACTACAAACTTAAATGGACCAGCCACATAAATATTGTAACTAAAGAGCAGGTCAGAGGCTGGGTATTCTGTGGTAAGTGTCTCACCTCCTGACTCCCCAAAGCCTTTCCACCATCTACAAGGCACAAGTAAGGTGCGTGATGGAATACTCTCCACTTGCCTGGATGAGTACAGCTCCAACAACACTCAAGAAGCTCGACACCATCCAGCACAAAGCAGCCCACTTGATTGACACCCCATCCACCACCTTAAACATTCACTCTCTCCACCACCGGCGTACTGTGGCTGCAGTGTGTACCATCTACAAGATGCACTGCAGCAACTCGCCAAGACTTCTTCAACAGCACCTCCCAAACCCGCGACCTCTATCACCTAGGACAAGGGCAGCAGGCGCATGTGACCAACTTTTCCTCCAAGTTCCGCTCCATGTCACATTCCATCCTGACTTGGAAATATATCGCTGTTCTTTCATCATCGCTGGGTCAAAATCCTGGAACTCCCTCCCTACAGCACAGGGACTGCAGCGGTTCAAGAAGGCAGCTCACCACCACCTTCTCAAGGGCAATTAGAGATGGGCAATGAATGCTGGCCTTGCCAGTGACACCCATATCCCAGGAACGAATTAAAAAAATATGACACCAAGGTTGCGAACAGTCTGGTTCAGCCTCAGACAGTTACCAGGGAGAGGGATGGAGCCAGTGGCTAGGGAAGGGATTTTGTGGCAGGGATCTTCGACTCGAAGGAGGGAGACTAGAGCTAGAGCTCAAGTAACAATTGTAATGGCAGAAGGAGGAGCAACATCAGAAGGGTCTGCAATAGCCAAAATACCAAGATTTTTTAAAGCTGTGGTGGAGGTCACATTAGCAGAGATAACGGCTCTTTGGCTTCCAGAAAAGGAAGCCCCAGAAAAAGGAGGTCCAGGCACTTTGGAGGAGAGGCTCAGGTGGTCTGCTCCCTCAACCACCCTACAAACAGCAATTCGCTTTAATGACCTCACCACCAAGGTAAGTGAAGGTACAAGTGTCCATGGAGATGCTAAAATAATGCTAGAAGCACAACTCACCTCCACACCACACAGTGTAAAAGAAGAGATGAATGTGACTGTTAGAATCACAAGATACGAACATACAAAAAGGACAGGAAATAGCTTGCTGGTCCATTAAGCTTGTCTGGTCTCACAGGATGGCACCTCATTGTCAGGACATTGTGAGGTTTGTGGGTAAGACTGAACCACTGGAGCTCTCGAGTATAGAGGTGGCTCTAGTCTCAATGATGTTGATATCCCTGCAGGACCTGTTTCTGGTGTCATGTCAAGCTTACCAGGTGCAGGCAAGAAGCTCCCTCCTGTGCTGGCATTGGAGGAGGCTGCATTGATGCAGCTGTATTGTCGCTGTCAAGAGAAAAGGCGACATCTGCAAATGTATGGAACCCAACACTGACACCTTTTTAGTTTCCAAGGGCAGAACATCAGGGAAATCTTTGGGACAACTAACCATGCCCTTGCCTTGATCTGCATGCGTTGAGATGGGCCTCTGGCAGACAGCCCAAGTTACAGCGAGGTAATGGGAGGGAAATCGTGCCAAACATTTTTTGGGGTGGACTTCTGAAGATTTGAAAGAAGATTTTGCAATGTCATTCTTCCACAAACGATACACTGCCAGTTTTAGAGAAGGTGACTGCTGCTCTTGGATTTTCTATCACCTTTTGGACTCTAGAATTATTGCCAGCAATGTTCACAAGTCATTTACAAGTTGTTGCTGCTTCCTACCACCCCACATTGCTGTAAGTGTTCTGTTTATGGTTTGCTTTGCTTTTATTACATCGCCACCCCAACCCATTCTCTCTTTAGCAGGTATCGGAGCCTATGGTCTGAAGCCACGGCTCATGATTCCAGTAGCAAGCCCAAGCACAAGAGAAAATACTGCACACACAAAAAGCACAAGAATAGTCAGAGAATGCAGTTTTAGCAATTGAAAACTCGATTTCACTTTATACATTTCCATGGGGTAGATCACCAATGAGCTCAAGAAGCCTAGCTTTTCTTGTGTGTGATAATAATTGTACAGAGTTTAATTTAGGCAATGGATCTAATTTGAATTACCATCTGGGTAATGGATGGGTGAGGGATTACCACCTGTGCTCAGTTTATAATTGGTGTCAATAGTCAAGAAGAGATCTTCGTAGTTTGCGTGCTGTAAGGAAGGTTACTGAGAAAAATCAGCAGTCCAATACAGGAAGTGAATACAAAAGGAGTTAATCTGGATAATGGCCCAAAAATTCGGCCGTTCCCGGGTGAGTACACAGTCCGTACTCGCCCGTATTCATTCCCGAAGTGCCGGTTTCCTGCATGCACTGCACATGTGCGGGAAACCGGCACTTCCGGTATGGTGAAGGGGGCGGTTCCTAGGTGAACCGCGTGCACGTTAGAGGCTGCGCGCACGCAGCACACTTAGATTTTTTTTCAGGTTTCAACGCGAGGCTAAGTATGGAAGATTCTACGCTAGTAAAAAGGAGGCGTAAGACCCCTTTTGAACAAGGTAAGTAGTTAATTAAGTATAATTTAAAAAAATTTTCAACAGGTTTATCTTTTTTAGATACTTTAAAGAAAGGTAAGTTTATTTTTATAACTTTTAAAAAGTATTTTAATTTTTTCAAAAATTTAATTTTTTGTTTAAAGTGGTTAATTTATTTAACTATAGTTATTTTATAAATGTGATGGTTTTTTAAAAAATTTATTTGAGGTTTAGCTGTTCTTTTGGGGCCGATTTCAATTCACAGATTTGACAGGTGTCAAATCTATGAATGAAAGATGGTGTGCTGCCATTGGCTCTCCATGGCCCACGTGATCCCAGGGGTCGCATCGCACTAACTGCGCCCCTGGAACACGCAAGCACTGCGCGCCGGCACTAGGGAGAGGTCCAGGAACCGAAGTTCCTGTGGGCCCGAAACACAACGGCAGGCGCGGTGGGTAAGAGCGCGTGTGATCCTTACCCCCGCGGCAAGCCGGCCACGCGAATTTCTAGGCCATTAATTATTGTACAACCCCAGCCTTTTACAGTTATACTGATACGAGTTCCTGAAATCATGGGCTTGATATTTACAGGGAGGGAGTGGGGAAGTGGGTTTGCCGGGGCGGGGGGCTGAAAACACGGAAATTCTGGGATGGCGGAGGTCCTGTCGAATTTAACGGCAGGACCTCATTATCATTTTTTAATTCTGTGTCTCGCCCAGATTAACAGGCTGGCCGGCTGCCGGGCGAGAAAGCCTACAGTAGATGTCTGCAGCCGGGGACGGTCCCCAGCAATCGGGAAAGATTTTGGGTTGAATTGGGGGGGGGGGTCTGTAAAGAGCGCGGGGCATAAGGGGGGGTTGGCAAAGGGCATGGGGTGGGGATGGTTGGACTGGCAATTGGGGGTAAGGGAAAGATCGTGGGGTATAATGCTTGGGATCGCGTGTTTGGTGCGGGGTGGCGTCTGCTGATTGTGGCAGGTTGGTGGGGGGACGGGGGTCACTCCTGCGCCTCCTGACTCACAAGCAGTGCTATTAAAAGCACTTACCAGTTTGATCCGGCTGTTCCTGTCTCCATTTAGCTGCCGGATTTCCCAGGCCCTGGGAAAGCTGGCCGGCAATGTTCCCCTTAAGCTGCACAGCCACGCAGCGGCCTGGAGGTCCCGTTGCTAATTCACAATCTTTACTGACGTAATTAGTTTACAATGGATAAATATAATCAGATATTAAGGCCAGAATTTTCTGGGGTCCATGTGGGCGAGAATGGAGGTGGGTTGGGTGGGAAATTTGAAAAAAGTCAGAGCGGGTCGGGAACCCACCGTCATCCCACTCCCACATGCCTTTCCCTTGGGTGCGTTTGCTGGTGCGGCAGCGACCCGACTGGCAGAGGCGGGCAACCTAATTGAAATCATTATAAGCTTGTTTTCAGGCAGGTACGAGCCTTTTTCCCCCTGCATTTCAAATTTCCCTACATGGCCAAGTGATTCATGCAGCTCGGGAACCACGCCTGTCAACCTGAGGCGCAAGTTAAGTGGCCATTGCTCCAGCTGATTAGTTGACAGCATCAAATGTATTATAAAAGCTCCCACCTGACAGCTGATCACGTTTCTCAGGGAGAAGCTGTTGCTGACTGCATTCCCAGTACAGATTGAGCTTTCTGCAGGCTGCAAGTCTTTCCAGCAAAGTCTCCATCCAGTGTCACCTCATTGGAAGAACCTCTCTCACCATTGACAGATTGCTTCTGTCAACTCTACTTGACCTGCCATCTATTCCATCAGAATAGGTGCCTTTTATACTGTCTCATCTTGGTCCTCAGAATCTGACCACGATGAGCCCCAACACCAGCAGCACCAGGCACACCAGCACCAACAACAATAACACCACCAACCTTCTCTTCAACGCCCTGATGCTCCACAGGACAGAGGGCATCTGCACCATGCCAGAGGCGATACCCCCAACACAGGGTATACAGGCAGAGGATGAGCTTCCTCAACATGACTGAGCAGCAGTGCCAAAGGAAGCTCAGGCTATTGTACCAGGTCGTCCCAGACATTTGCACAATGCTGGAGCAAGACCTGCAGCCCAGAGGAGCGGGTGGACATGCCTTACCAGTGGCTGTCAAAGTCACCAGCACCCTCAACTTTTTCGCCTCAGTCTCCTTCCAGGGATCTGCAGCAGACATTTGCGGCATCTCACAGTTGGCTGCCCACAGATGCATCACACAGGTCATCGATGCCCTCTTTGACAAGTCAGCCAATTATATCAACTTTGCCACTGATGAAGCCAGTGTTACTGAGCGGGCGCTCGGCTTTGCCACTCTGGCTGTCTTTCCATGGGTGCAGGACGTCATCGACTGCACATATGTGGCCATCAGGACACCCCAATCATAACCCAGGAGTCTTTGTCAACCGCAAGGGCTTCCACTCCCTCAATATGCAGCTCATCTGCAACCATAGAAAGATCATCATGTATGTGTGTGCCAAATTCCCTGGCAGCTGCCATGGCTCGTTCGTCCTTTGCCAGTCCACCCTCCTTCAGCTCTTCGCACCTCCAAACAGACTTTCCGGCTGGCTGCTTGGAGACAAGGGCTATCCACTGAAGATGTGGCTCATGACATCCTTGAAGAGGCCAAGTATTGAGGCTCAGGAGAGATATAATGAAAGCCACATCGCCACCAGATGTGTCATCGAGCAGACAATAGGCATGCTCAAAATGCACTTCAGATGCCTTTACAGATCTGGAGAAGCCCTTCAGTACACACCAGCCAGCATCTCCAGAATCGTCGTGGTCTGCTGCGCCCTGCACAACATAGCACAGCAGCGAGGATTAGCACTGCATGAGGAGCAAGGCACTGAGTGCATAGCCTCTTCAGAGGAGGAGGAGGAACATCAGCTGGAAGACGAGTAGGAGCAGGAGCTGGAGGAACCTGCGGTGCAGATGGCACTAGCACTCGAGCACATTGCTGCCCGGGAGGTCACGGATGGCCTCATCATGGCCAGATTTACTTAACTTTATGCAGTACACCCATATGGCTGACATATGCTTCGCCAGGTTGGCAACACCCCACAGCCACACCATAAAGGATCCCTACAATGACTAATCAATTCCTTTCACAGTCACCACCATTGCTGAAGGTAACGTTATGTCTGACCCTTCAGTCCAACTAACTAAGCCACTTCCAAAGGTGCACACAAATTTGTCCAAGACTGGAAAGTTTTGAAAATAAAGAAATTCATGGTTCACATGACATTAACTGAAACTTCACATTAACATTAAATAAAACACCCAAGTGGCTCACCTTGTGAATCTACTTGTATGGCATCTTTCTCTTCCGCGTGCTTCTATGTGGTGCTACCCCTGTGGCTTCAGCAGAGGAAGAGGCAGCCTGCTCACTTCCCTGCTGCGACTGCTTAGACACTTTTGGCAGTTGTCCTCTGGGTTTTGAAGCCTGTGATGGCCCCGCCAAAGTCTGCTCCTCCTGCGACTGTGCAGGGGCAGACTCAGCCAGCGCTGTCCGGGGAGGCATCTGGGGCTCTGACTGAGGGAGTGGCAATGGGGGAGAAGTGTGAGCGTTTTGAGAGGAGCCCCCACTTCCATGTCCCCTCTCACCATCATCCCTCTCTTGGGCCACCCGCACTTCCCTGCTAGCAAGGAGCTGGAGAGCACGTTGCTACACATCAGTGGAGCCATGAGGGCCCACGTCTACACTGACATCCCTCGTAGAGAGGAGGTCTATGAGTCTCTGCCATCTATTCTCCATAGATAGCCATCTATCCTCCATAAATAGCCAAGTATTCTCCATAGAGACCATGTGCTCCTGTGAGTGGCACATTAGCTGCTCCATGTAGGTGGTCATCCTATCCATGGAAGAGCCTACAGTCGCCATTGCCTGCAACACGGTGGTGCTCATGTTGGAGATGGACTCCTCCATTCTCTGAACATTTGCAGACATCGCGCTCGCTAAACCTGTCAGAGCCTCCTGCACTTGTTCCTGCAGCTCCAGGATCGCCCTCTTTCTGGATGGCCCCAAGGCTCAGCGTCTGCATGCAGCTGAGCAGAGCTGGGTGAGTCCTGCGCCCTCCGACGAGAAGTCTCCACTACTGTCTCTGTCTCCACCATCTGCTTTTGCTCACTTGTGACTTGTGATGGACCCGGTAACAACACTACTCTATCTCGCGAGGGACCCACCGAGGTGTGTGTCTCTGCTCATGCTGCGTGCGCTTCTGTCTGGTGACGGTGCACCCTCAGAGGCTGGAGGCTCCTCTGAGGAGTTATCTTCCTCTTGCTCCTGAACAGTGTGGTGTTGGGGGGGGGCTCTTGATGGACCTGTGGGAGAGTAAAGAGATGAGTTAGATACATCATTATGCACATGATGACCATTCAATGGCTGCTGACATCAGTCCCCATATGAGTGACTGATGTATGCCATGTAGCTGTATGATATGTAATTCTGTCACCAGGTTGCTGAAATATCCCCCTCTCTCCGTCTCCCACCTCCAGGTGCTCGGCGACTCCCGACAGCGCTAATGCAGCCTCCTCTGCTGTTGTGAGGGTAACCATTGATGGGGTTCAACTGCCAGTTCTCTCCCTCTCCCTCTTATTGTGGGTTCTCTTTTCCTCCAAGGAGGGAAAGAAGAGGAGGTTGAGTTAGAGTGATGGAATAAGTGTAAGGAATGGATGGGTTACATCTGTAGAGGGTGACTATGATGGAGTGGGGTGGCAATTCCACGTGGCCTCCTTGTGTGTTGTTAGTTGGTATGATTACACTCGGATGAGGGTGAGTGTGAGGAATGGCTAATAAGATGGGGATGTGATAATGTAGATAGAGAGGGATGGGTGGAGGTGCAAGGTATGTTGGTGTGAGTAAGGGTGTGCAGTAGGGTTGGGAAGGCAGAGTGATGGGGATGTGATGAGAGGCACAGCAGGATGAAGGTGAGTGTGGCTTTGGACTCACCTTTCCTGATCCAACAAGATCATTGAAATGTTTCCCGCACTGCATCCTCCTGACGACATCCTTATTGACCTCCTCTGCAATTTGGAGCCAGGCTGCCTTGGTCTGCTGGGGAGGTCTCTTCCAGCCATCAGCAGGGAAGGGGACCTCCTGCGTGCTCTGACTCCCTCCACAAACATAAGGAGGGAGTCATCGGAGAACCTGGGTGCAGCCATCTGCCTCTATGCAGTCATCTTTGCTGGTCTGAGAAGCAGTGCAATTGTGCATTGCACTGACTGCACACTCCTAGATGAACCTTCAAATGCAATGTGGCCGTGATTCCTTTAAATATCCCGGCTGAAAACACGTCATCGATGACGTCACCAGACATAGAAACATAGAAGATAGGAGCAGGAGTAGGCCATTCGACCCCTCAAGCCTGTTCCGCCATTTAATGAGATCATGGCTGATCATCCAAATTCAGTACCCTGTCCCTGCTTTCTCCCCATATCCCTTGATCCCATTAGCCTTAAGAAATATATCTAACTCCTTCTTGAATATATTTAATGAATTGGCCTCAACTGCCTTCTGTGGTAGAGAATTCCACAGGTTCATCACTCTCTGGGTGAAGAAATTCCTCCTCATCTCAGTCCTAAATGGCTTACCCCTTATCCTTAGACTGTGACCCCTGGTTCTGGACTCCCCCGCCATCGGGAACATCCTTCCTGCATCTAGTCTGTCTAGTCCTGTTAGAATTTTATAAGTTTCAATGCACCATTTACGGGCTTAATCGGCCCTATTAACGTAAAGTCATTTTGTGGAGCGGGATGGAACCAGCAACAGGCTCGCGAGCCGCCATGGCGGCCGCCCGCACCGGACTCACCCAGGTAGGGAAAATTCCGGCCTAAGAATTTTGAAAACGTTGTCTATCACCTTTGTTTCAGGTTGAAGAATCATGTCATACTGACCCAAACACAAACTAAGATAAAGGAATGGAATTTCTGCCGAGGTTTTCCTGATCTCCCACCATAACATCGGTGGAATATCGGCGGAAATCCCGGAGAAACGGCAGAAACAGGAGGATCGGGAGAACCTTCCATGGAAGTTCCACCCTGAGCTCTGTATGAAAATAGAGGCAACAATTATTTTTGCTGCTTCCACAAAAGGAAAGTTATGGAAAGAACTCTACTAATTCACAAGAAACTACCAAGCAATGCCTCATCTTACCAGAGGTCAATTTTTGTTTGGCTCAAATCTTTTAATCAAGCTTCTATAGCTTATTGAGATAATAGAGAACATGGATGGAAAATATACAATCCACTGATGCAGAGTTAGATATTCAAGATTAACCAAGGTGAAAATAGTATATTATGGTCCATTATTACTATAAGTTTAGCGTGGTGAGAAGCATTCTTGGCAAATCAGGTGCAAAGGCCCAAGCTAACTCCAAAGCAAACTAGAGTGAGATGCCTCCTCCAAGGAGTCTTACTTCACTTCTCTCCAGTGTAGGGTTGGGTCCTGACTCCAGATTCTGGCTGCAGTTACTTGTAATTGCAGCGTTAGTGAGAAGCTAAAGTTTTTCACACCAATGTTATAGTTGTACTGTAAATGCACCCTGTGATAGTTAGCAATGCATAAACAAAAGTGTAAAATTTAAACAGAGTAAAAAGGCCCCAAAATTGCATAGCTGTTCCATTGGATCACCACCATAGATACAGCGGGAATCCACCAGAATGGCCATAAATTAGCCTTAAGTGTGAGTTTCCTGTAGGACCTTGTTGTGGTAGAGCCTCTGCCTACCCCAACTAGGTGATTGATGTAAGGGGGGGTGGGCAGTCTCCCTAAGTCGGGAGTTGCCGCTACTCCGCCTTCAGTCAGGGCCCAGTGTACCATTGGCATAGGTATGCCTGACCTCACCAAGAATACCTGGCCAATATTGGAAGAATTGGGGCTCACCTGGGGATTCAGGCCATGATTGCAGCCTGGACCCCCGAAAATCAAGCACGGGGAATTTACTTTTGACATTTAAATGTAGCCTCCTTGACCAGCCATCTTATGGCAGGGTTCTCAGCAGAGGTTGCTGTAGATGCACCCGAAATTGCCAAAGTCCTGCTCTTGGAGACCATTTTCCACTGACCCTGAAAACTTTGGTGGGGTTAGCTACTGAGTCCACAAGTGGGCATGATCGAGGTTAACGTGTAGTACAGTTGTACACATTCAATTCCACATCTTGTGACAGACCCATTTCATGTTCTATGATGAACACAGATGGTATAATGAATAGCAGAATATATTTGAGTTATTTTCAAAGAATTTAATGTCCTTTATTCACTATAATTATGTATATAGTAATATGTGGGATAGGATAAAGAACAGGATAAAATGTGTTATTTATAATGGATCAAATTTACTGGTTAACAAAAGAATCCTCGAATCCCAAGCAGGATTCCCAGAGAAATTAGTTCTTTATACAGTCAGTGTAAATGTTATCTCCCCGACAGAGAAACACTTAGGTTACGAGTGTAGAGAAGAATTTATATTGGAGCATTTCCTGGGTAGAGCATAAGAAATGTCAGTATTGAAATTACACGATTTATGTGTCTTAATATTGTAAAAATATGTTTTTTAATGTTGATTTTTAGTTAGCATGGGGTATTGCTGGCTGTCCAGCACTGTCAGTGATCTATAACATTGCTTGGCATGGGAATGCTTCTTAGCTTAATGACCAAACAAATGAAGTTAGGAACTGCTGAAATATTTTAGAGTAATTAAAACTTATTTATGGAAATACAATTGATACGGGTTTGTCATTACCTGGTCTGGCCTATATGTGACTGCCCTCTGAAATGGCCCAGCAAGTCACTCAGTTGTAACTAACCACTATGAAACATAATGGGCCAAAAATTCGGCACTTGCCGGGTGAGTACGCACTGTGTACTCACCCGTAAGGCCTCCTGAAGTGTCGGTTTCCTGCATGCACTGCTCATGCGCAGGAAACCGGAACTTCCGGTCTCGTGAAGGGAGCGGTTCAGAGGTGAACCGCGTGCGCGGTAGATACTGCACGCACGCAGCAAACTTAGGTTTTTTTTCAGGTTTCTCCGGGAGGGTAAGTATTGAAGAAGCTGCGCTTTTAAAAAGGAGGCGCAAGACCCGTTTTCAACAAGGTAAGTGGTTAATTAATTACAATTTAAAAAAAATTTCAACAGGTTTATCTTTTTTAGATACTTTAAAGAAAGGTAAGTTATTTTTAGCATTGTTAAAAAGTATTTTAATTTTTTCAAAAATTTAAATTTTTGTTTCAAGTAGTTAATTTATTTAACTTATAGTTATTTTAAAAATGTGATTTAAAAAAAAAATTATTTGAAGTTTAGGTGTTGTGTTGGGGCCGATTTCAATTCATAGATTTGACAGGTCTTCCTGTCAAATCTAGGAATGAAAGATGGTCTGCTGCCATTGGCTCTCCATGGCCCACGTGATCCCAGGGGACGCATCGCACTAACTACGCCCCTGGGATACACAAGCACTGCACACCGGCAGTTTGGGGAGGCCCAGGAGCTGAAGTCCCCGTGGGCCCAGAGGTCAACAGCAGGCGCGGTAGGTAGGTGCGCGCGGGATCCTTGCACCTGCGGGAAGCCAGGGAGCCTAATTTCTGGACCAATAAGAATGAAACCGGACGGACCACCCGACATCGACCTCGGACATGGCAACGGCACACCCAGCCCAGTCAACCCTGCAAAGTCCTCCTCACCAACATCTGGGGACTTGTGCCAAAATTGGGAGAGCTGTCCCACAGACTAGTCAAGCAACAGCCTGACATAATCATACTCACAGAATCATACCTTTCAGCCAATGTCCCAAACTCCTCCATCACCATCCCTGGGTATGTCCTGTCCCACCGGCAGACCCACCAGGGGTGGTGGCACAGTGGTATACAGTTAGGAAGGAGTGGCCCTGGGAGTTCCCAACATTGACTCTGGACCCGCATGGGAAAGGAAACCTCCTGCTGATTACCACCTACCGCCCTCCCTCAACTGATGAATCAGTACTCTTCCGTGTTGAACACCACTTGGAAGAAGCACTGAGAGTAGCAAGGGCACAGAATGTTCTCTGGGTGGGGGACTTCAATGTCCATCACAAGAGTGGCTCGGTAGCACCACTACTGACCGAGCTGGCCGAGTCCTGAAGGACTTAACTGCCAGTCTGGGCCTGCGACAGGTGGTGAGAGAACCAACACGAGGGAAAAACCTACTTGACCTCGTCCTCACTAATCTACCTGTCGCAGATGCATCTATCCATGACAGCATTGGTAGCAGTGACCACCGCACAGTCATTGTGGAGACGAAGTCCCGTCTTCACACTGAGGACACCCTCCATCGTGTTGTGTGGCACGACCACCATGCTAAATGGGATAGATTCAGAACAGATCTAGCAGCTCAAAATGGGCATCCAAGAGGCGCTGTGGGCCATCAGCAGCAGCAGAATTGTATTCCACCACAATCTGTAACCTCATGGCCCAGCATATCCCTCACTCTACCATTACCACCAAGCCAGAGGACCAGCCCTGGTTCAATAAGGAGTGTAGAAGAGAATGCCGGGAGCAGCACCAGGTGTTCCTAAAAATGAGGTGCCAACCTGGAGAAGCTGCAACAGAGGACTACATGCATGCTAAAAAGCGGAAGCAGCATGCTATAGACAGGGCTAAGCAATCCCACAATCAACGGATCAGATCAAAGCTCGGCAGTCCTGCCACATCCAGTCGTGAATGGTGGTGGACCATTAAACAACTAACGGGAGGAGGAGGCTCCATGAATATTCCCATCCTCAATGATGATGGAGCCCAGCAGATGAGTACAAAAGACAAGGCTGAAGCGTTTGCAACCACCTTCAGTCAGAAGTGCCAAGTGGATGTTCCATATATGCCTACTCCCGAGGTCCCCACCTACACAGAAGCCAGTCTTCAGCCAATTTGATTCACTCCACGTGATATCAAGAAACGGCTGAGCACACTGGATACAGCAAAGGCTATGGGCCCTGACAACATCCCGGCTATCGTGCTGAAGACTTGTGCTCCAGAACTAGCCGCGCCTCTAACCAAGCTGATCCAGTACAGCTACAACACTGGCATCTATCCGACAATGTGGAAAACTGCCCAGGTATGTCCTGTCCACAAAAAGCAGGACAAATCCAATCCGGCCAATTACCGCCCCATCAGACTACTCTCAATCATAAGCAAAGTGATGGAAGGTGTTATCGACAGTGCTATCAAGTGGCACTTACTCACCAATAACCTGCTCACTGATGCCTAGTTTGGGTTCCACCAAGCCCACTTGGCTCCCGACCTCATTACAGCCTTGGTCCAAACATGGACAAAGGAGCTGAATTCCAGAAGTGAGTTGAGAGTGACTGCCCTTGACATCAAGGCAGCATTTGACCGAGTGTGGCATCAAGGAGCCCTAGTAAAACTGAAGTCAATGGGAATCAGGGGGAAAATGCTCCACTGGCTGGAGTCATACCTAGCACAAAGGAAGATGGTTGTGGTGATTGAAGGTCAATCATCACAGCCCCAGCACATCGCTGCAGGATTTCCTCAGGGCAGTGTCCTAGGCCCAACCATCTTCAGCTGCTTCATCAATGACCTTCCCTCCAACATAAGGTCAGAAATGGGGATGTTCGCTGATGACTGCACAGTGTTCAGCGCCATTCACAACTCCTCAGATAATGAAGCAGTCTATGCCCACATACAACAAGACCTGGATGACGTTCAGGCTTGGGCTGATAAGTGGCAGGTAACATTCACGCCACAGAAGTACCAGGCAATGACTATCTCCAACAAGCGAGAGTCTAACCACCTCCCCATGACATTCAATGGCATTACCATTGCCGAATCCCCCACCATCAACATCCTGGGGGTCACCATTGACCAGAAACATAACTGAACCAGCCACATAAATACTGTGGCAACAAGAGTAGGTCAGATGCTAGGTATTCTGTGGCGAGTGTCTCACCTCCTGACTCCCCAAAGCCTTTCCACCATCTACAAGGCACAAGTAAGGAGTGTGATGGAATAGTCTCCACTTGCCTGGATGAGTGCAGCTGCAACAACACTCAAGAAGCTCGACACCATCCAGGACAAAGCAGCCCGTTTGATTGGCACCCCATCCACCACCTCAAACATTCACTCCCTCCACCACTGGCGTACCGTGGCTGCAGTGTGTACCATCTACAAGATGCACTGCAGCAACTCGCCAAGGCTTCTTCGGCAGCACCTCCCAAACCCGCGACCTCTTCCACCTAGATGGACAAGGGCAGCAGGCGCATGGGAATACCACCACCTCCAAGTTCCCCTCCAAGTCACACACCATCCTGACTTAGTATATTGCCGATCCTTCATCGTCGCTGGGTCAAAATCCTGGAACTCCCTACCTAACAGCACTGTGGGAGTACCTTCACCACACAGACTGCAGCGGTTCAAGAAGGCGGCTCACCACCACCTTTTCAAGGGCAACTAGGGATGGGCAATAAATGCTGACCTTGCCAGCGACGCCCAGATCCCATAAGCGAATTTAAAAAAATACCAGTTGATGGAAACCTTATACCTTAATTTTAATCTGTATCTTTATACATGCGATAAGACAAACTAATAAAGGTAGGTAACAATTCTTTTCGGGTGGTGTTTTTGGGCCCCATTAAGTTCATTGGTGATGAAAGAATAGACTAACAGGCCCTGATATTAACAGGGAGGGAGTGGATGGGCAGTTTTGCGGTCGGGAAACGAGGAAGAACGGGTTTCCCTCAGTTCCTGCCAAATTTAACGGCAGGACCGGATTACCATTTTTAGGCTCCGTTTCCAAGTCGCAGCCAGCCAGAATGAGAGGTTGGCTGGCTGTTGGGCAGGTAGGCTTGCAGCACCAGGCCTACGCCAGGGAATGAAGAGGAGGGAGGGAGAGATCGTGGGTCGGGAGGTGGCGGAGAGATCGGGGCCAGAGGGGGAGGGGGCCATTGATGAGGGGCCCGCAATGGTGGGGGTGTATTGATTGGGGGGGCCCGGAGAGACTGGGGTTTTGGGGGAGAAGATCACGGGGGGCCGGAGAGATCAGGACAGGAGGGGAGAAGATCACAGGGGCATGTGGAGGACACGGGGTGGGGGGGGGAGGGGGGGTGGAGATCGCAGATCGTGGAGGACATTGGGAGGGCATCGGATCGCATGCAGGAGGGTGGGGTCCGATTACTGGAGGAGTTAATAGGTTTGCTTGGAGGGCTGGGGGGGAAGCACTACTGCTCCTCCTGGCCCACAAGCAGTGCTGGAAAAGCATTTATCTATTCCATACAGCAGTCCTCGCCTCCCTTCAGCTACCGGGTTTCCCGAGGCCTAAGAAACCCGGCTGGCCAGGGTTAATGCTGGAACAGAGAAAAAAATCTGAGGCACGCAGTCTCATTAAAATATTTAAATGACCAACCTGCATCCTGGAAGCGGGTTGGTTGCCCGTGAGCTGGTTTGAGGCGGAATAACAACAGAAAACGCTGGAAAAACTCAGCAGGCCAGGCAGCATCCGTGGAGAGAGAAACAGAGTTAACGTTTCAGGTCAAAGACCTTTCTTCGACCTGTAACGTTAACTCTGTTTCTCTCTCCATGGATGCTGCCTGGCCTGCTGAGTTTTTCCAGCGTTTTCTGTTGTTATTTCGGATTTCCAGCATCCGCAGTATTTTGCTATCGTATTAGTGGTTTGAGGCGGGTTGTGTTCAGGTTTGAGAATTTTTCCATTTTATATCTCTCCAGATCCAAACCCACCCGTTTCTAGGGGTTAAAAGTCCCCCAATATTACAGAAAGAGTAAAAAAGGTCACTACCTGTCCTTGAAGAGTATTTAAATGCAATTTACAAGTAGATTTTGCATTAAGGTAAAACCTAACAGTCAGATAGGGAACAACATTTTATCTCATTAGTAAATAAAATGGGGGTAAAGGATGACAGTAACAAGGCAACTAGCCCTTTATTTTGCAACTGTTTTAAATACAGAATGGTAAATATTTTTATAATGTCAGGAGTCCAGTATAATAAGTGGCATATTACAGAGTGTTTTATGTTTATTAATAATGATATTCAGCGTAATAAGCACACCACATGGATATGACATTCATATAGGTCTCAACATATTATAACATCTATATCAGTGAAATCAACTAGGTAACACATGGCAGCAAAATTATGAGCATGCTAGATTGAGTGTGGTTCACATTGTATAAATATAGCACAGTAAGACCTGAGTGGTCTTCAATTTATGAAATAGGTTATTTTAAAAAGGGAGGATATATAGGAAAAAGGATTGTGGAAGCTTCCCTGGTATTTTAATGTTTAGCTGTGCAGGGATGTTGGAGCTGTGTTATCTGAGTCACTTGCTATGCAGTAATTTTACATCAATATGGTAAGTGAGCAATGCAGAGATTGTTAAGGACAGTCCAGTGTAGGTGTTTTTGTCCAGTTGCTGGCAGTTAGTTTTAATATGGTATGGTGTGGTGTGTAGCATGAGATATTATGTAATATTTTCTCATTAACTGAAGGAAAAGTGTGTGATGAAGATGGTTGGCTTTTATGTATTCATTATTTTCTTTTCCCCTTTAAACTAAATCTGCGCGTTACCTTGGTCTCAAGAACAGTCATTGTTGCAGTGTAAAATATGATCCAGTGGGTTGCAAAGGTCAAAATAGTTCAGCGAAAAAGGAGCATCAGAGTTTTCTAAATACCAGAGCTGTATAAATCATTGAGCGATTACTGTATACACACCAATGTTTTAAATTTGTCTTTTAATATAAAAGGAATATTACCTACAAACTTTCATTGATTTTAAAGGACAGGGATTTCTGGTCTTTAACTTATGACTTTTCATTAAAATACAATGGAATACTAATATTTCTAATCAGCTGAATTGTGAAGGATACTCTAATCCTCATAATAGTGGTTCTTCCATACTGTGTAAATAGTCGATGATATTTGTACTCAAATCAATCTTTTACATATTACAGCTCAATGGTGCTTAATTGCATATATGCTATATTAACAAAGGCCTACTCAATAAGAATTAAGTTGTCTCTTTTAGTGGTAAAGCAATTGAAATCAAGTTGTAAATATTAATCATTATATAAATAATTACATTTCATTCTTAGAGCTGGGAACTAGTCACTGTTTTCTTGCAGATGTCCACTTTTAATTAGGATGATTTATTTAGTCCTGTGATGATTAATATCTTCATGATGTGTGAGTTTTCACATCTTGTCTGCGGGTGTCAATTCAAGCTGGCATGTCTCTGATTCTAAGATTATAAATTGAAAAAGAGAGAGTATTACATTATTCCATACAGCACATAGCATGGTAACATCAGCAGTTAGAACCAGTGATTGGTTAAAACGAAGTTGCATCATTGTTACCCCTTTTATTTACACTTTTGGAAAACCCCATTTGTCATTTTTTTTCTAGACTGTCCTGCATAAAATAACATTAACACATATAAGTCAGGTTTGTTTCCACTGATGGGAAGGTAATAGTTCTGGTAATTACCACTGCTCTGTAATGTTAACACATTTTTTATTGAATAGCACCTATTGACTAAACATTTTCCAATAACTTTTGAAATAGAAACTGCCTACAGCATTGAGGAAAAACTGGTAATCAATGAAAACCAATACAAGTCTTCAAATAAAATATATGCTCCTTTTACATATTAAAAGAAAATTTTAGAATAGTAGATTTCAAAAATTTTATAATGTTATATTGGGCTGACTTTCCTGAGGAATGCTCAGTTTCCAGATGTAAAGGAGAGGAAAAGGGAATGGGGACCTGTGACACCAGGTCTTCGCCCCTATACGTTGCCTGGAGATTTATGGGTGGAGTATGCAAGCAACGGGCAGACATGGTAATTAGGTGGAAGGGGCATGACCAACCCCCTGTCGCCAGAACGGTGCCAATTTTGAGGACACTGAGAAAAAGTGGGCTTTACGCACTGCACCCTCTATAGTTGGAGAGTCAGAAAGGGACAGACAACTAAGACCAGAGGACCAAAAAAAAAGTCCCATTTTCTTTCAGGGACAGGAATTAGTGTTGGAAGCATTCCAGCTGCTGCATTTGGACAGCAGCCAGAAGGCCCTGAAGCTGGCAGCCATTACCTGCTGCATTCCACACTCTTCTAAGCGCAAGGTCATGCCACGGAGCAGACCTCTGTCTGGTGTTTGTTAAGCCTAGGCTAATGACCTGAACCCAAATATACAGGCAGATTTAGGTCAGATCATGTGAAATGCACTTCAGATGCACTCCATCTGACTGGTGTCAGGTGTGGGGGAGGCAGGAAAATCGTCCCTTACATGTACACAGTTAACTTAATAATATTTATTTTTAATCTGATTCTCTCAAAGAGACATCTAAGTGATCAGCAGCAGATGAAATTGGCATATCAGCCATACTGATCTTTAGATTATCTGCGCAATCCCACCAATTGACTACCAGATAAATAAATGGAGGTCTGTTTGGTGCTCTCTAGCTCCTCACTTGTGCAATCAACAGAATGGCTATAGGGCCAACCTGTCCAGTTAACTGTGCTCAATCATATTGTTTGATACGCTGTCCTTGAGGAGCTGCTATGATACTTCTCATTGATTGCTTTGATTTCAGTGTGCTGCGTCAATTCTAATTGAGGGCTACAGAAAAGGCTGTCCTCATCTTGTGATTTCTGCAGGCTTGCTGTACTTGCGGAAGTGCAGTAGAGTGAGTGTCAGTGACCTCCACTCCTGATCCTGCTGCAGTATCCGGAGACGGGGGAAGGTAATCTCATAAGCATGCAAGTGGCAAGTGCTAGACCACTATAGGCGCATCATGGATGTCCATCAGGGAAGGGAGGGGGGCGCGAGAAAAATTATGCAGGCCAGCCACCAGTGCAGCAGCTGGCACTGGCTGAATGTTTATTTATTTCTTTAAACCCAATTTATAAGGGAGCCTTTTTCAAGGATTAACTGCAGCTTTTATTGGTGTCAAAGCCAGGTTCCAGCCCTGGACCTCCCAGCTGGGCCCCAGTTACGTTGCTGAGCATGTCTGTATGCTGGGTTCATCCTGGCATTCAGGGCACTCTGTGGTAGGGAGGGCGAGGCCAAGGAAATTACTGGTGTAGGAATTTATTCCTCCAGGTCCGCCCTCTCAGATGTCAGAAGCCATATTTGGAACAGACAGAAGCTCTAATCCAACCAGGCCCTACGCAAATTAGTATCCTGGGCCAGCATCTGACGTTAGACAATCCAATTAGGTTTATGTAAATTCAGATCATTGTTTTCTCTATGCGTGACTGTTTTATTTATGCATTGAGGTAAATTAGCTTCTGTTTAAAGAAAGCACTGATTTCTACACTGTTCCAATATGGCCTAGTGATTATTTACCCTTCCCTGTTTCATATATGTATTTACTTGGTTTTGTTCTCTGCCTCTGACTAAGAGAGAACCTAATGACGATGATCTGCCATCAAGGCTACTAATGACCCTTTAGAACTGACGAATACAGCAACAGTTCAAGTAATAAAATTCAGCTTTCCTTTTTTTATTTTTCTTCTCTCCTTCAGGAGGAAATTAATAATCTCAATTGTGCATTTCTATAAATGTCTGGTTTAATACCCAAGATTATGGGAACACCATCAGCCTCAAGTTCCACTCCACACCTTCCTGACTTGTACATGTATTGCCATTTCTTCACTGTCGCTGGCAATCCTTCCCTAACATCACTGTGGAGTACCATAACCACAGGGACTGCAGCGGTTCCAGGAGAAGTCTCACTCCTACCTTCTCATGGCAGCTAGGGATAGGCAACAAAAATGTGGCTTTGCCAGCATCACCCATATCGCAAGAATAAATGAATAGAATCCAGCCTTGTGCTGATGATTTCATTCTACATTCTTCAACTTCCTTCAGATCATGTACTCTGTGTTCGCAGTCTCCAGTCTTATTGCAGTGGAATGGCTGAATCACTATGACCCTGAGATTGTACAGCCATTCTGGTGGATTCCTCAACCTGGGTGTAGCCCTGCACTGTGACCCTTGGCCTTGGTTTCTCAATAAAATTGGAGAAAACCTCAAGTTTGAATTTAAGTGGAACTGCTCTATGGAACAGTCTGTAAATGCACATACCTATTATACCCCATGACAATTACTTTTATAAATTATATTTATTTTATTTGTTAGTCTGATTTGATGCTGACTGTATTGGAAAGAAGGGAATTATTGAGACAAATATCGTAGCTGCTGGATAGCTAAGACGTCCGAATCTGTCATCTTTATTCTTACCGGTTCCGTTAGAAAAAAACTGACTTTCCAGCTTACTCTGTTTACATTAGCAGAGGACTAGTTAATGTTCAAGCCTCCTGTAATGTATGGTATATGGATTTTCAAACTTCATGCATGCTGATTTTCAGGTGAATGTTTTGAATTTTTAATGAAATATTGAATTTTTTTTGCATAGTTCTTTACTTAGATGAATGCCGAGAAAGCAGCAAATTGTTTGGAGTTTAATAAAATGTTTGCTATTATGCAGAGTACTTGCTGCATTCCATTTAGTCGTTCTGGTTAAGCAGTGAAAATTGCCATTTCAGCAGAAAAATTTCTTCAGTGTAGCTTGTTGGATGGGAGCAAGCAATCTCTGGAATCCGGTTGTGATACAGTAGATCTTTCTATGCAGCAATCCCTACATTCTCAATAGGCATGTTGCTGCTTCTCTGCCTCACCTCCGGTGCTGATTAAAATTGGAAGCCTTCAAGGTTTAGGAGCGGGGGTCCTAAGGTTGTTACTGACCTGCCCTGCACTTCCCTCACTGAGCTACACTGAGAATTCAGTGAATATATTTTCCTCCAGACATCAATCTCAATGGCCTCTTTTCCTCTATACAGCAGCAAAGTGCAGTCACTGTTCTTATGTAGGTAAAACACGGCAGACTAGACGTTATGCCTGCTACCTGTCAATTTTTTAGTAGCTCTGAAGCAAATGCGGGGGGTGGTGGAAAATTGCTCAGCGACATGCTCCACTGTGTTCTTGCCTCTTTGCACATCTCCTCCTCCATTTCCTAATAACCAAGTCTGATAGTAAAGAATGCGCCTGTCCATATGCAGGTGGGCATACTTAAATAACAATGCAAATGAGGGAAATATATGTCCTCTGATGTGTTTACTGGTGTTTACGTCATTTGAACACTGGACACAAAAAGCGCCTATTAGGCCCAGACATTCAGCATTCAAATGCCGGTATAGGGTCCCAAAAATGTTTATTGTGCAATTGTTCATGGAGCTTTGCCTTGAACCGGCTCCAGGAAGAAGATGCAATTTTTATTTTAATCTGCCACAGGTATAGCATTCCCTATTGGCATACCATTGTATCTTCTTCTTCTTAGGCAGTCCCTCGGAACCGAGGATGACTTGCTTCCACATTAAAAATGAGTACGCAGGTGACTGATGAGTCCAATGCGGGACCTACAGTCTCTGTCACAGGTGGGGCAGACGGTGGTTGAAGGGGCGGGTGGGTGGGGTGCTTGGGTTGACGTGCGCTCCTTGCGCTGCCTGCGCTTGGCTTCCGCTTGCACCCGGCGAAGAGACTCGAGGTGTTCGGCGCCTTCCCGGATGCTTCTCCTCCACTTTGTGCGGTCTTGGGCCAGGGATTCCCAGGTGTCGGTGGGGATATTCCACTTTTTCAAGGAAGCTTTGAGGGTGTCCTTGAAGCATTTCCTCTGCCCACCTGGGGCTCTCTTGCCGTGTCGGAGCTCCGAGTAGAGCGCTTGTTTTGGGAGTCTCGTATCGGGCAGGCGGACAATGTGACCCGTCCATCGGAGCTGATCAAGCGTGGTCAAAGCTTCGATGCTGGGGATGTTAGCCTGAGTGAGAACACTGACGTTGGTTCGCCTATCCTGCCGATGGATTTGCAGGATCTTGCGGAGGCAGCGTTGGTGGTACCTCACAAGTGCTTTGAGGTGCCTGCTGTACATGGTCCATGTCTCTGAGGCATACAGCAGGGCGGGTATCACTGCTGCTCTGTAGACCATGAGCTTAGTGCCGGGTTTGAGGTCCTGGTCTACAAACACTCTCTTCCTCAGTCGACCGAAGGCTGCACTGGCACACTGAAGGCGGTGTTGGACTTCGTCATCGACGTCTGCCCTTGTTGACAGTAGGCTCCCGAGGTATGGAAAGTGGTCCACGTTGTCCAAGGCCTTGTCGTGGATTTTGATAATCGGGGGGCAGTACTGTGTGGCGGGGGCAGGTTGGTAGAGGACCTTTGTCTTATGGATGTTTAGTGTAAGGTCCTTGCTCTCGTACGCTTTGGTGAAGGTGTTGACGATGGTTTGGAGTTCGACCTTCGAGTGAGCGCAGACGCAAGCGTCGTCTGCATACTGTAATTCGATGACAGAGGATGGGATGACCTTGGATCTAGACTGGAGGCGACGGAGGTTGAACAGTTTCCCGTTTGTTCTGTAAATTAGCTCCACTCCAGTGGGGAGCTTACTGAGGGTGAGATGGAGCATTGCAGCAAGGAAGATCGAGAAGAGCGTTGGTGCGATGACACAGCCTTGCTTGACCCCGGTTCGTACATGAATTGGGTCTGTGGTGGAACCATTGGTCAGGATCACGGCTTGCATGTCGTCGTGAAGCAGGCGGAGGATGGTGACAAACTTTTGAGGGCAGCTGAATTTGAGGAGGACACTCCATGATCCCTCACGGTTGACAGTGTCGAAGGCCTTTGTGAGGTCAAAAAAGGCCATGTACAGCGGTTGGTGCTGTTCCCTGCATTTCTCTTGTAATTGACGTGCGGTGAAGATCATGTCCATTGTGCCCCTTAGTGGGCGGAATCCGCATTGCAACTCTGGGAGGAGCTCTTCGGCCACTGGGAGAAGGCGATTGAGGAGGATTCTTGCGATGACTTTCTCTGTGGCAGACAGCAGGGAAACTCCTCTGTAATTACCGCAATCGGACTTGTCACCTTTCTTGAAGATGGTCACAATTATGGCGTCCCTGAGATCCCCTGGCATGCTCGCCTCCTTCCAGATAAGAGAAATGAGTTCATGAATTCGTGCCAGTAGTGCTTCTCCGCCATGCTTTAGTGCCTCGGCAGGGATTCCATCTGCTCCTGAGGCCTTGTTGTTCTTCAGTTGTCGGATGGCCTTTTCAACCTCATGCCGGGCTGGGGTTGTGCTGAGATGGTGGCGGGTAGCATGCTGCGGGATGGAGTTGAGGACACTCGCGTCGAAGACAGAGTCTCGGTTAAGGAGATCTTCGAAGTGCTCCTTCCAGCAGGCACTGACTGCCTCTCTGTCCTTGATGAGTACCTCTCCGTTCTTGGCCCACAGTGGGGTAGGGCCTTGGGTGTTTGGGCCGTAGATGGTCTTGACTGCGCTAAAGAATCCACGCACGTCGTGGTTGTCGGCTAGCTGCTGGATCTCCTGCGCTTTCTCCACCCACCATCTGTTCTTTAGGTCGCGAGTTTTTTGTTGGACCTCGGCCTTCAGGCGTCTGTAGAGCTGCTTTCTTGCTCTCGAGTTCTGTTGCTGTTTCCAGATCAGGAATGCCTTGCGCTTGCGGCTTATTAGCTCCTGGATCTCCTGGTCGTTCTCATCGAACCAGTCTTGGTGTTTCCTGGTCGAGTGACCGAGCGTCTCTTCACAGGTGCTGATTATGGAGGCCTTGAGTGCAGACCAGGCGCTGTGGGCACTCTGTGTCTCTGCATCACTGGGAGTCATCAGGTTGTTTGTGAGGCGCAGGCTGAATAGGGCTTTCTTAGCGGGGTCTTTGAGTGCTCCAGCGTTGATTTTCCTGCGGCATTGTTTCTGTTGCCGCTGCTGTTTCGGGTCTACATTGATGGAGATGACAGAGCGTTTTCCATTAAGGAAGAGCAGCACAGAATGGAGGAAACCAGATTCAAGCAACAGTTAAGGATGATGCACTCCACTAGATATCACCTAAACCCCATAGAATGTACAGGCAACATAGGTCATATGAGGACATTACTAAGAAGATATGTATAAGAGAGTGCTTCACCAAAGAAGCAATAGGGCAGCTCTGCCATCTACTGTTTCAGAACCTGCAGCAATGGTCATGTGCCTGCACTGCTCTCTCTCTCTCTGGCCTTAATTTTAACACTTTGGTGGGTTGGGGGCGGGATGGCGGGGGGGTGGTGGGGGCTCGGAAGCGGTTGGGAACCCCAGCAGAATGGGTTTCCCGCTGGCCCTGCCGAATTTAACAGAATTTAACAGATGGAGAGGCTGGCTGACTGAGGGCGGGTTGGCCTGTGGCACTAGGCCGCAGAGAGGAGGGCGGGAGGGATCAAGTGGGGGCTGGAGGCTGGTCGGGGGGTGGGGGGGCGGAGGAGCATTGGTGGGAGGCTGGAGGAATATGGGAGGGCCGGATTATGATCAGGGGGCCGGAGGATGATCGGGGGGGCGGGGAGGGGGGAAGGGGGGGCCAGAGCATGATCGGGGGGCCGGAGGAGCATGATTGAGGGGCTAGAGGATGACCGGGGAGCTGGGGGCTCATCACGTGGGGGCCGGGGGCTGGTCGGGATCCGGGGACTTAACGCATGAGGGCCGGAGGACCATTGCGAGGGGAGGCAGGCGACATCGGGGGGCCGGAGGAGCATCGTAGGGAAGGGTGGGAAGCCGGGAAGGTGATCAGAGGCCTGGGGACGATATTTTGAGGCCTGGTAGGGGGGAATCAGAGGCCTCGCGGGGGAGTCTCCGATCGCGGAGTGGTGGGTTAGGCAGGGACGCTGGATCCAGGAGGTAAGTGTAAAGGCACTTAACTCCTGGATGCAGCAATCCTCGCTTTCCATTAGCTGCCGGGTTTTACGAGGCCAGCAATACCTGACTAGCCACTGTTAAATTTAAAATGGTGGTTAAATCTCAGGCACACAAGCCTCATTACAATATTTAAATGGACGTCCTGTCTCCTGGGTGCAGGTTGGCTGCCCGCCCCCGTCCAGCCTCTGTTAAAACTGAAAGTGGGCAGGTTGGAGGTGGGTTCTCGTCGGGATTCAGATTTTTAACATTTTGGCCGGAATTCTCCCCTAAAAAAATGGGTGGGTTTGGAGCGTGGGGGCAGTTAAATTGTTAAATATGGGATTCCCAACCTGATCCCGCCTCCAACCCGCCCACTTCCGGATTTAACGGAGGCAGGATGGGGGGCAGGCAGCCAACCCGCTGCCAGGGGGCGTTACCTTAATTTAAATATTGTAATGAGGCTGGAAGCCTCTTTTTTCACCTCCATTTTGAATTTAACTGCCTGTGGACGGGTTTCCCACAATTCGTGAAACCCGGCAGTTAAACCAACACGGGGACTGCTGCATCCAGAAGGTAAGTGGCTTTATACCTACCTCCTGGATCCAGGGTCCCTGCCCGCGATCGGAGACCTCCTCCACAATGCCTCCGACCGCCTCCCCAGGCAGCCGATCCCCACCATGAGGCCTCCCCCACCACCCCACCGATGATGCTGAGGCTGGCCACAATCCTCTGGTGGCTGGCCTCTCTTCTCTTCCTCTCTTCCCCCCCTGCCGATGCTTCGGCTCACCCCCCCACCCCCCCGCGATCCCCGATGCCGACCCCCCCGACCCTCCTCCCGCGATGCCCAATGCGGACCCCCCCTCGCCTCCTACAGCGATCCCTGATGCCCGATGCCGACCCCTCCTCCCCACCCCCGGACCGACCCCTCGCATCTGCCGGCCTACCCGCCTGCAGCCAGCCAGCCTCTCAATCTGGCTGGCTGTGGGCGGGAATCCGAGGCCTCACATGCAAATCAGACCCTGCCTCGGATGCCCTCCGCTCCCAATCCGCCTCCATGGAGAAAATTCCGGCTACTTCCCACCCGACCCCAACCCACCTGTTTTTTTGAGTTAAAATTCCTCTCTCTCTCTCTCTCTCTGGCTATGAAGGTGGCAAATGCACTCAACTTTAATGGCATGAGGGGTCTCTGTAATATCAGCCAGGCTGTAGTATGGGCAGGCAATCATCAGGTGACTGACGCACTTTACAGGAGATCTGGGAAATTCATCACCTTTGGCATTACAGCAAGGCAGCAGTGAAATGGGGCCATCCAATTTTACGGGGTCGCTGACAATGTTCCTGTAAAGCTGCGCGGCTGGCTGGAGGTCCCACGCAGGCCACTCAATGGCTTTACATATGAAATAACCGCGCACGCGGAAGAAATTGAATGGGCCACGCAGGCAGTTAAAGGGCCCGTGCACCAAAAAAAAATGACAGGGAACATTGGTCACTGGCTTCCCCAAGATCCAGGGTGCAATCAATGGTGCCCATGCTGCTTTTCAAGCTCCCACAGAACAACCCCTCAATTACCTCACCAGGAAAAGCTTGCCCTCCCTCGATGGACAGATTGTTTGTAACACACAAAGGAATATATACATCACCATAAGATATGCTGGAAGTTGTCATAATGCATTAATACTCCAAAACTCAGCCCTCACTGACCCATTCCGGGAATAAATCAAGTCAACGGATGGCTTGTAAGTGACAAAGCCTATGCTCCTATGGATAATGACACTACAAAGTGTTCCCTTTTGTAAACGTAGGTTCTGAAAATTTGAGGCCTTCTGGAAAACTTCTGCCATACCTCTGGTGGGAGTTCAATGGAAGACCCAGGAAATAGTCTGGAACGCTGATATATTGGGCTGGATTTTCATTGACCCATGGAGGTGGCTTTGGAGGTGTGTGGGGAGTTAAAATTGCAAAAACTGGCGGGCGGGCACAAGTCATAAGAACATAAGAACTAGGAGCAGGAGTAGGCCAATTGGTCCGCCTCCATCCCGCCTCCACACAATTTTCATTAAATCGTGTCTGCTGGTCCCGACTCCATCCCGCCTCTAAGAGGCGGTATAGGCTGTTAAGGCCCTTAACAAGCACTAAATTGCCTCTATAATGCCATTTTGAAAGGCCTTTGTGATTTTAACCCTTGTTCTACGTGAAGCATGCCTGCCTGTTCTGAACCACGATTGTGAAACCTGGCGGGAGCACGGACGGCTGGCCGGCTGGCTGGCTAGCTATGGGGATGCATATGTGGATGGATGTATATATGGATGGATGGATGGAAAGGAGACATATCTGGGAGTGGTGGTGTAAAAATATCTGGGAGCAGACTTAGGACTGCTGCTGCTCATTTTGCAGGTCCTCTCACAGCAAAGGCCAGGCAGTCTTTGAAGACCTTCAATGCAGCAGCAATGATGACATCATCAAAGGCGACTTTCAGACTGAAAACACTAATTGGTTCATGGGTTCCCACATGCTGGAACTCAATTGCCCAATTAGGTGAAAATTGCATCAATCTCCCACATCCAATTGCAGTCGGGTGGATAACACGAAACGTGGATGACACGACCCCAACCCGCCCCAGTATCAAAATCCAGCCCGCAGTCTCCTTATGCACTGCTCCTCTGAGATATGTATCTCTAGGCCTATATACCCTCTTGGAAGGATAACAATGTCTGCATGCTCCCTTCCTCCTCCGTGGTGTCCATGTGCTCCTTCCACCTGTTGTTGCTGTTCATCTTCCTTTAGCCAGAATGAAATGGCCAAAAGGATTCCCATTTTCACAAGAAGAACATTGCCAATACCTCCTTTACCTTCCTGAAAGGTGTCCAGCCATTACAAGCAAAAATACAGTGATTCAGCATCCAAAAATAACTGAGAAATACAAGATGGCTGTCAAGCATTTACAGCAATTTAAATTATAGCAGGCGAATGCCCCTTTAAATACTGTTGGACCTGTGTTTTGTGCTGCCCATGATTTATGGATAGGTTTGGAAAATAGCGGTGGCAGTACTGACTCACACGAAAATAGCATCTGGGTCCTAATCGTTCATTTAATTATATTTATGAGGCTTCTGCATGTTTCTGATGGGAGCACTGACTGCCTAAATGAAGGCCTGCTTGAAAATTGCAACAGGTGGGCCTCTGACGGAAGCACTTTCCCCATGAATTTCATCCTGTTAACACCCCATTCATATTGAAAAATGGAGCAGTAGGCAGATTAAAATCAGTCCCCATAATTCCTAGTTGGTGTTCCAAAAGGAAAAAGGAGGTAAATAGTAAATAGCAAAAAGATGTGAGAAGGTAGAAATTCTGATTGGCGAAGTTCACATACAAATGCTGAACATGCTCAGACTACATTTTAGTGTGCGCTATGTTTATGCAGGCATTAAGCATGGCATAATTTCTCCTTTAAAATTGCAAATATGAATGGAGAAACACCAAAGGAAGTTTTACACTATGGTGTTTCTCCATTCGTAGTTGCAATTTTAAGGATATAAGAATTAAGTTTATACCAAAAACAAAATTCAGGGATCGGATATCCTCTTTTGCGCTCATTTTTTTAATTGAAAGGTGAATGTAACTTAATTTGTAGATGGGTTATGGCAAGTTCCACTTGTGCAGTTAAGCAACCATGGTCAACAAATGAAGAAAAGAAAATATCAAGCAAAAAGAAGTGGCTTACACAAATGCAAGGAAAAGCAGAAATCCAGTGGACTGGAAGAGCTATAAAAAGCAACAAAAGAATACAAAGAAAGTAATAAGAGGTGCAAAAACAGTATGATAAAAAAAACTTGCAAGGGATATCAAAGCTAATAGTAAAACGTCTTTATAAATATATTAAGAGAAAAAGAGTGGTATGGGGAGTGTGGGCCCATTAAAGACAGATGCAGGTGATACTATGGAATGGATAATAAGGAAAGGGAAGACTGTTAAATGAATTCTTTCTATCCATTTTCACAATAGATGAAGAGGACAAAATACATAACAAGAGGACAAAATACATAACAATACAGTGGGGTTTGCGCGGGGACACCTAACGACCACCAGTAGCGTGCAGAGCTGGCAGATCATGACGCGACGCCAGTGCTGCCATTTTTCAACTGCACACTCCAGCCTTGCACAGCTGAACACAAGGTTAAATGGAATGAAGGACCCCCTACCAGTACTATTTAAAGGGATCATGCACTACTTACAGGTTTGTTGCTAGATTACTTCTTCTGGTTGCTGGTGCAATTGTATGTGTTTTGGAGCTTTCCTATACTTGGATAAAGTTTGAATAGTCTACAGGGAGTGGTCCGGCTGGTGCTGAAGTACTTTTTTGTTCATTTAAAAGCTTGTGCTGAAACAAGTTGCTTCCAGACATGGGTGGCCTGGTAGGGCTTCCTGTGGGAATTGAACATGACTGGGAGAATGAAGAGAGGCCCCACAGAGCAGGACATGCTGCTAGAAGAGGGAGGAGGAGGAGACGGAGAAGGGCTCTCACCAGCAGGCCATATCTGCCGAGGGTCTTTAGGGAGCAACTGTCTTACCTCAACCTCAGCAAGGATTAATGCATAAGATGTCTTTGCTTCACAAAAAGAGGTCATGACTGAAAGCTACCAACTGCTGCAGCCACAACTGCAACTTCAAAGCAGGGCAAAGACCGCATTGCCTGTGGCTGAAAAGGTGGCAGTGGTTCTAAACTTTTATGTGTCTGGCTCCTTCCAGTGCTGCTGGAGATATAAGCAAGATCTTGTAGTTTGCCGTGCACTGCTGCATACGGGATGCCACTGAGGCTCTCTATACACAGATAAACAGTTTAATCTCATTCTCTCTTGTCAAAGATGAGCAGGCAGAGTGATCATGAGAGTTTGCACAGATTGCAGGCTTCCCCATCACGCAGGGTGCCACTGACTGCACACACATTACCTTGCGTGTGCCTCTTGAGAACTCGGCCAATTTCATGAACCGAAAGTGATTATACTGCCTCAAAATCCTAGTGGTCCTACAAGGTACTTCCCCAGTGGCTGCAGCATGGGTGGTGAAAGGCTGCTGACCTTAATTTAGGAGACTGCAGATGGCCTTAGAGGGCAACCTTGAGCAGCTCTGGACCTAAAGGGCCCGGCTTCAGACTGCACCATCTAGGCCTGGGCTGCAGCAGTCTGGGCTGGCTGACTGACAGGCAATAGCACTGGCGGAGTGGCAGGGGTGGGAGCAGGAATGCTGTAATCCTGAGAGAGATTCGTGTTCCATGGAGCCACTGCCACTCTCCCAGGGCGGTGCCTCAGGAATCCTATTGATCTGTTGGAGAACAGATTGATGGACTGCTTTGAGGCCCTGGAAGCCCCTTTGAACAATGGTATCCAGAGCCACGATGGCAGCAGTCTAAGCTTCCACAACAATCAGACCTTTGATAGAAGCTGTTTGTGCTGTAATGAAAGCTGTGACATCGGCCATCAGACGATGTAGCATGGTGGTTTCTACAGGTTTGCTGATGAAGGTGACCACCCGTTCCATGTTGGAAAGGATGGGCTCCAAACTCTGCGCAAAGCCCTGTGCCAAGTTAGTGCTGGACTCCTCCATGCTCCTTGACATTGTGCGCAGGCTTTCTGGCAGGCTTTCCAATGCACCAAACATTTTGTTATGTACACCCATCAGCCTTCTTCTGTAACCTGGCCCTTCGAAGTCCTCATCTGACTCCTCTGCAGCAGAACTAGTGCGCGATCTCGCCGCCCGGTGAGCTGGCATCTGCACTATCCTTTCCCCCCGCCCCGGCTCCTGTGCACTTGTGCCCAGTGTCTCACCAGGTGCAGATCCTTCCTCCATCCCCTAGCCTCTAAAATACACGCAGTGTCAGTCTCTGAGCTTGTGGCTGCGAGTGTAAAATCGAGTGATGGTGTCTCTTCACCTTCACTGTCTTCTTCCTCTTCTTCCTCTGACAGGAAAGGTTCCAGTTCTTGGGTATCTGAAATGAAAAAGGGACAAGTGTTGGGTTGTGGTGAGGGGAGAGGAGAGAGTATGAAGTGTATGCTCACACCATCTGCAGCTTGTGAGTCAGAAGAGATTGTGGGATCAGGGAGAAGTGGGAAAAGAGAATTAGGTATGCAGATAGCCTCATCATCAATCCCTCCTGCCCCAGCAGTGGCCACGGCCTCAGCAATGCCCCTTCCCATGATGGCCAACACTGTCTCCCCCATGGAGGTTAAAACACGCAGGCGCCTTTGTCCTCTTCCAGTTGTTTCTTGCTGTCTCCTGTTATGCACCACCTTCTCCTGCAAGAAAGAGGAAAGTGTGTCAGTGAGCGTCCTGCAATATGTTTGGGTGATGTGGCTGTCATGGTTAAATAGCTGCCAGCGTTTGCGAGCTGTGAGTGTGATGCTTGCAACAGTGCTAAGTGTGTGAGGGTGAGGTAAAGCATGTAAACTTTAGGGTTGAGTACTGATTAATAGCGATTGTTGGTAGGTGGGTGATGCGGGTGCAGTGGATAATACTAATGGTGCAGTTGGTAGGATATGCCATTTGAAGATGAACTCACACACCTTGACAACTCGTGCCAGATCATTAAACTTCTTTCTGCACTGCATCAATGGTCTTGAAGCAACAGTTCTTGCATTGACCTCCGCCGCTCCTTCTTCCTACTGTCTCCTGAGCATATGTCTGGAGAGCCTCCCGACCCCCTGCAGATACAGGTTGTCTGTCCTTGTCTCCACGTCTTGCACCAAGACCTCTAGTGCACTTTCAGAAAACCAAGGTGCTCGCTCTCTCGCGTGTTCAGCCATTCCTCAAAGTATCACAGCCCAGATTCACTCTTCAAAAAACTCCCACCATTCCTTGCAGTCACAAAACCCCTCCCCTTTAAGTGGTGCAGGCTGCCTTTAAGTAGCGCTAGCAACTCGCAATAATGGGCCTCCTGCTGATGCGTGCAGCCAATGAACAACGCGGGTAGTGCTGACTGCACGCAGCAATCATTTAGAACAGCAGGCAGCACGATTTTAATGTGCTGCCTGTAATGTAATGAATGGGCACGGGTTAATCGCGTAACATGATCCCCACGCCCATTTTGGGGGGGATAGCAAATTTAACCCTCATAGGCCTTAGATAATATTTCATGTTTGTTAAATTTGATGTATATAAAATAACAAATGCTTCATCAGCATGTGTCTTAGATGCAGAAAAGTCTCCTGATAGTTGAAATTGGCAAACTTTGGTACATAATCTTAAATATTATGGTTTTGTAATGCATAACTTTGATGTATAATTAGCCTGCTGCAAACACAAAATATTTAAAGAGAGTTATCAAACAGCCTTTTGATTTAGCTTGAGGCACAAGACAGGACTATTCTTCTTTTCATTATTTGATTTAGCATAAGATCCGTGGGTAGAATAAAATAAGACAAGATTTGAATATTCAAGACATCCAAAGTGTAGACACAGAATATGAAATTGCTTCATATGCAGACAATATGTTATTTAGAAAAAAACAAGTAATTTGTCCCCAAGGTTATGTGAGAAGTAGAAGGAATAAGAGATCTAACAGGGCATAAAATATATGAGAGGGGAATGAAATCAGAAGTTTACCCAGTTATTGTGCAGACTTGCAACACTGGGCACAGATAGAAATTCATGGGGTAATGTTGTGCTCCTAGTGCTGAGCGTCTCATGCCAGGAGAGCATATGTGAATATTTGGTGTGGAGCAGAGCATATGTGCAGATCAGTTCATTCAAATTAGTGGATAGAAAATCAGGCAGGCTGCATATTACGTACAATATCCTCCATACCCAATATTGCAATATGCACTCTTGCCAGGCGATATTCTGTGCTAGAGTGCAAAAGTGGAAAATGTATCCTTAAATTTTGACATTCAGATCTTTGTAGGATCCAAGTCTAATATTAAAACTAATATATGGACCTATTGTCAAAAGAAATCAACACATGTAAATTGCAGATGATCTAGAGTTTCTAAGGGTCTCAACAGACCCAATTAAAATCATCTTTGTAATCTGTTCATGTTTTTGAATCGTAAGAACCTTGATATTTTATCTTTTTATATTTGGAATTTTAAGTAGGCCAAGGCCTTAAGATTTTCAAAGCAGATTTCCATGATTCCTTGAGGAAGCGATTGCCTCTATAGCCTGGTATGCAAAGTTAGAGATAGATGCTTCTGCTAGACAGCAAGATGTTAGGAAGATAGCACAAATTTAAGACGATCACAAAAGTTCTTTACAGCGAGGGTGGTTAGAATGTGGGTTCTCTGTCACAAGCCATTGCTGATGAAGCAGAGTTCATAAATTCTTTTAAAAGGAAAATAGATATTTTCTTGAAAAAGATTGATATTAAAAGGTACGGGGAGCAAGCAGGAGAATGGGAATAGAGTAGGTGGCTCATGTGGAGAAAAACACTTGATGGTCCAAATTGCTTTTAGATTCTATAGCCCTGAATTTCCTCAAACTTTCTGCTGCTAAGCTGCTGTAATTTTGCTAGAAGTGAAATGGGGTTAAGCGGCAGAAAGTCCAAGGAAGTTCAGGGCCTATGCTTCAATAAGAGTGTGAGGTCGGGTGCCTCACCTGTGAAGGGGAGGCGGAAGCTCAGTGGCCATTGGCGAGTTCATTCATTGATAGCTGGGAAAAGCACATAAATACTGTAACATTACACCTCTTTACTCGCCTCATGGAAAGGCTCTTGCTCACCCCTTTTTGTCCACAGATTTAGGTGTCAGCAGTTTGCAGGTCATTCTTGAAAGCTTGGAAGCCACTCTCACCACATTGCTACTCACTATCATAACATTGAGGGATTGGCTCTCTGATCTCCACTTTACCTGCTATCTATAACATCAGCATGGATGCCGCTTATACTGTCTCACCTTGGTCCTCAGAATCGGATCAAGATGAGTCCCACCACCAACAACACCAGCCACACCAGCAGCAGCAGCAACCACAACAGCAGCCTTCTCCTCAACGACCTGATGCTCCACAGGTGAGAGGGGGTCAACACAGCGCAGCACCACGCCAGAGGCGATACCCCCAACACGGGGTATACAGGCAGAAGATGAGTTTCCTCAACATGATTGAGCAGCAGTGCTTCAGGAGGCGCCAGGTCGTCGTAGACATTTGTAGCTTGCTGGAACAAGACCTGCTGCCCAGAGGTCCTGGTGGACACTCCTTACCAGTGGCTGTTAAAGTCACCACCGCCTTCAACTTCTTCTCCTCAGGCTCCTTCCAGGGATCTGCAGCAGACATTTGCAGGATCTCACAGTCGGCCGCCCACAGATGCATCACTCAGGTGATCGATGCCATGTTTCACAAGTCAGTCAATTATATCAACTTTGCCACTGATGAAGCCAGTGTTACTGAGCGGGCGCTTGGCTTTGCAGCTCTGGCTGACTTCCCACAGGTGCAGGGCATCATCGACTGCACACATGTCGCCATGAAGGCACCCCATCATCACCCAGGAGTGTTTGTGAACCGCAAGGGCTCACACTCCCTCAATGTGCAGCTCATCTGCAACCATAAAAAGATGATTATGCATGTGTGCGCCAGATTCCCTGGTAACTGTTATGACTCTTCCGTGCTGCACCAGTCCACCCTCCCTCAGCTCTTCGCACCTCCAAACAGACTTACCGGCTGGCTGCTTAGAGACAAGGGCTATCCACTGAAGACATTTATGTGTGTAATCAAAATAATTGAAACTTAGCACTAAAATTTTTTGATACACCCATGTGCATAGACTTATGCATCTACTATTGTGTCATTTTTCTTTTCCAAGTGCTTCTACGAGGTGCAACCCCTGTGGCTTCAGCAGAGGTAGTTGCAGGCTGCTCACTTCCCTGCTGCGACTCGTCTTCTGCTAGACGTCCTCTGGGTTTCAGAGCCTGTGATGGCCCTGCCAAAGTCTGCTCCTCCTGCGACTGTGCAGGGGCAGACTCAGCCATGGGGATGCAAGGAAGCATGTGGGGCTCTGACTGAGGGGGAGGCAACGGGAAAGAAGTGGGAGCACTTTGAGAAGAGCCCCCACTTCCATGTCGCCTCTCAGCATCCTCCCTCTCATGGGTCACCCACACATCCCTGCTAGTAAGGAGCTGGCAAGCACCTTGCTGCACAGCAGTGGGGCGATGAAGGTCCAAGTCTACGTTTATATCCCTCCTTGAGAGGAGGTCTATGAGCGCCTGCCATCTGTTGTCCACAGCTAGCATGTGCTCATGTGAGTGACTCATTTGCTGCTCCATGTAGGTGGCCATCCTTTCCATGGAAAAGCACATCATCGCGATCACCTGCGACATGGTGGTACTCATGTTGGAGATGGACTCCTCCATTCTCTGAACATTAGCAAACATCGCGGCTGCAAAAGATGCCAGAGCCTCATGCAATTGTTGCTGCCCCTCCAAGATCACCCTCGATGACCCCCTTGGCTCAGCGTCAGCATGTAGCTCAGCAGAGCTTGGAGCGTCCTGCACCCTCCGGCGAGGAGTCTCCACTGCTGTCCCTGTCAACACCACTTGCTCTTGCTCACTTGTGAGACACCAGGTGACAACTCTACTCTATGGCACAAAGGACCCACCGAGGTGTGAGTATCTGCGCTGGTGCTGGGTGCGCTTGGGTCTGCTGACACTGCACCCTCAGAGACTGGAGGTTCCTCTGAGGAGTCGTCTTCCTCCTCCGGCTGGACAGTGGGGGTGGGGGGGGTGGGGGGAGCAGTTGATGGACCTGTGGGAGAGTAAAGAGATGAATTAGAAGTGTTATAATAAGAATGGGTAACGTTACCATTATGCACATGATGACATTTCACTGGCTGCTGACATCAGTCACCAGGTGTGATTCTGTTACCAGGTTGCTGGAATGTCCCCCTCTCTCCGTCTCCCACCGCCAGTGTCTCTCGAGCTCCCGAGATCTCCAGAGCCCCCTCCTCTGCTGCTGTAAGGTGTGCGAAGACTGGAGGGCCATCTCCGGTTCTCTCCCTCTCTCTGTTGTTGTGGGCTCTCTTCTCCTGCAAGGAGGGAAAGAAGAGAAGTTTGAGTGAGAGTGATGGAATGAGTGTAAGGAATGGATGGGCTCCATCTGTACAGGGTGACTATGAGGGAGTGGGCTGCCAATGCCAAAAGGCCTCCTTCTGTGGTGTTACTTGCTACGATTGCATTAGGATGAGGGTGAGTGTGAGGGGTGGTTAGTCAGATGGGCGATGTGAGTATGTACATAAGGAGAGAGTGATTAGTGGACCTGGAAGATAGGTTGGTGTGAGGAATGATGTGCAGGAGTCAGCTTGGGAAGGCAGAGTGATGGGGATGTGTTGACAAGCACATCAGGATGAGGGTGAGTGTGGCATTGCACTCACCTTTCCTGATCTCATAAGTTAAATGAAGCGTTTCCTGCACTGTATCCAGGTCCTCCTGACCACATCCCTGCCGCTGACCTCCTCAGCAATATCCACCCAGGCTCTTTTTGTTTCTTACGGAGGTCTCCTTTGCCTATCAGCAGGGAAGAGGACCTCTCTGCATGCTCTGACAGCCACCCCCAGAGTATGCAGTGATGAATCTGAGAAGCACGGTGCAGCCCTCTGCCTTTGGCTATTCATCCTTTCAAAGTTATAGCAGTACTGTGACCTTTCTTTGTCACGTTCTACCCTCCTCTGGCAACATTCAAGTGAGTTGAGTCCAAGGCTGCTTTAAATATGGATGCTGGAAACGAGTCATCGCTAACGTCATCAGACCCGCACCATTTAATAGGGCCGGGAAACACGCATAAGTCTTTTAATTGGGGCCATGAAGTAAAAGTCGCTCTGAGCAACGCGCTGTTTCCGCAGACATTGAGCCATTAACAGTATTGGCCATTTCACTGGGGGAGACCCTCACCCGTTGTTCTGCAGGTATGAAAAACAAATCAGGAAATCTGTTTGTACCTTTGTACCTCACTTTGATTAACAGTTTTGAAGGTATCGTTTTGATTTTTCTTCGTCCCAGTTTGGTTTTCTAGGTGAAGAGGGGGATCTAATGTGGACTGGAAGCAATGATTCTTCACTAGCTTTCTTGCTGTAATGCTCTACAGGTGGATGCTCACAAAGGACTCTGTTAGGTCCATGAAAGCTTTTCATCAAGGATGCATAGTCCAACTTATCAAGTTTATGAGAATTACTGCAGCTTTGGGACTTTTGTTGTTTTAAAACAGATTTAAAGTGCTGGTGAGAAATCAATTATTCTCCCACTGTACTCAATCTGCTGAGTTCTTTTTGCTTCAGTTTAATATTACCTCTTAATAAACTCACATGAATGTATAGTCTCATTTATTTTCTTCCGATTTTGGATGCATCAGGAATTACAGTATATATATTGACGAGAAAAGGGGTTTATTGTTCATCCTGGACATGCTACACCTAAGATACTTTGTATGTAGGTCACATTTTGGTTCATAGACAGCGAGGATTTTCTATGAAAGTGGATTTTTGCCATGGGTAAAAGAAAATATTATCAGTAGAGGGCCTGAATCATAACTACAAAGATCATTTTATTGTTAATAATTCTTATTTTTGTCTAGAAACACTGATTAAAAAATAACTGATTTTGCTGGAGTAAATAAGGAAAAAAAAGGTAGCTCTATAGAAACCACCAATTGAAAGTAAGGGGGGAAAATTGGGTTGGTTCGCGCCTCTCGTTAGCGCCCCGGGCGCTAATGGGGCGCAAATCTGTTAGCGCCTGGGCGCAGTGCCGCTAACGCCTCCCGCAAAATTCAGCGGGAGGTTAGCGGCAGCGGTAGCGCCCCGAGCCGCTGGCAATGACATCATCGCTGTGCGCAGCGCCCCGCTTGCGCCCCAGCCGCAAACTTCCCTTGCGCCCCCTGACCTATCGCCACACGATATGTGCGACAGGATCAGGGGGTGGTTTGTCAGCGGCGGCGTCGCAAGTTAAAGGGCAGGTATCGGGCGGCCATTTTTATTTTGGCCGACTGCCAGCACCTGCCCCCTTTCACTTTTGTATGTGGGGTGCCGGCCGCAGTCGCTCAGCCCGGCACTCCTTGAGTGCCGAGCTGTTTTCATGGCACCCTGCTCCCCGGTGGTCCGGCTGAGTCCCAGTGTGTGCAGCTCTAGGCCCCTCCCCATTAATCAGTAGCGCCACACCTCCTGCTTGGGGCGCTACTACTGAATTTACGGCGGGGGGGGTGGTGCTACTACTGAATTTACAGCAGGGGGGCGCTAACTTTTTCGGGACGCTAAAATTAGCGCCCCGGCGATGTTAGCACCCCAAAATGGGCGCCAGACAATTTTTCCCCCTAAGTGTCTTAGATAGTCACATTTTAAGCTCAATATTACAGCATTCTCTTTTGTTCATTAGCATGAAGCCTGTTTCCTGTAGCACCCCCCTACTCCTCCTTTCAGGTTGGGCCACATGGGCAGAGACAGAACAATTTGAGGTAAAACCCTTTGGGGTAAAAATTCAGTTGGTTGTGCCTCCCGTTAGCGCCTTAAGAGGGCGCTAATGGGGCGCAAAGCCGCTAACGCCCGGGCGCAGCGATGTTTGCGCCGCTCAGGAACTTAACTTGACATTGTGCGGCGGCGCTAAAACTTACCGCTGCGACCACCTGCGCGCGCAGATTGTGACGTCATTCCATGGTGCAACGCCCTTGTGGCGCCCCGGAGCAGAAATTGAGTGGCGCCCCCTGCCTTACCGCCTGGCGCTTCCAACGACCAGAAGACTGGAACGCTATCAATCGCTGTGGGGCTGGGGGGGGGCGCTATTTAAAGGGGGCCTCTTCCTGTCTTTTATTGTTGGTGGCATTTTTGAACTACGCATTCTGAGAGAGAGAGGGAGAGACTTCTGGAGAGATTCAACGTTGTGTGAAGGAGTTTTGGGTACTGAGCAGCACTTTGCAGGTTCATTTTGATTTGCCATTCCTTGTATCGATTTAGCAGAGACTGTGGGAGCTGCACTCTGAGCTCTTTGCCTGGTACTCTCCATTGTTCTTTCCAGCACATTTGATGTGCAAGTCTCTCCAGGCCGAGATTCAAGGCTGCAATGAACAGGATGTGGATGGAAAGCAAGATTAACCATCCCCTTTAAGAACTGGCCCGTGCCATTGTGTGTGTGTTCCATTGCTGACTGACATTACATGAGCTTCGCCAGCGCTCTGAGTTAGCGCCTCACTGCTCGGCCTTTGCGCCTTAAGACAGGTGTGCAGCGCCTGCTTTAGCGCTCCACTCACCTCCCGGGGTGGTAAAAGTGAAGTTTCCAGTCAGTGCCGATAATTAGCGCCAGGCGCTAATATTTGCGTCCAGACGATATTTGTGCCCCAAATGGGGCGCGACCTAATTTCTACCCCTTTAAGTTTTAGTGATATGGATAGAATTACTATCAAACACTTTGAAAACATGATCATTCAAAAAGTAAAGAGGCATTACAGAATATTGTAGTTGGATGAAAAGTGAAAGAGAAACTCACCCCCAGGGATCCACTCTAGCATAATCAATCCTTCAACCAAATTGAAAGACAGCCTATTTACTTCAAAATCTAAACTACACTGGAAACTATGGAGAGGATATTGAGAGTGTTGGGCATAGAAGTACTTTGGACAGTTTTCCTTGGTTAAGTACACACCACTTACCACCACCCATTAAGAATCCACTTTATCTGAACTAACTTGTGACAATAAATTGAAACACAAAATCATCATGTAACTACAATAATCGCAGTTAAGCTTCGACAAAAGGCAATGGGTCCTTTATTCTTATGTTATCGTACTGTAATACTGCTGCCACTAGTACTGTTCAATCAAAAAATTGATTGAAAAAAGGAACAGGAAGACCACAATCGCAGAGTAGGGAGTAGACAAGTCATGAAGGAGACTGTAACCAGGAGCGTCTGAATAATTAGAACTAGCATCAATCCACTAAACCCACATGTCAGGAGGAAGGCCTGGGAGAAAACTGTATGGTGGTCGAACCACTCCAGGCCCACACGAACTTTAGTTTGAAAGGCTCTCTCTCTTGGAACCGTGCAGTGCTTGCGTGACCCAGAGACGCAATTAGTTCGTGCGAGCTCTGGGATCACGTGATTCAGTTACAGCCAATGGCAGCACACCATCTTTCATTCATAGTTTTGACAGGAAGACCTGTCAAAGCTATGAATACTACACCCCCCCAAAAGAACAGCTAAACCTCAATTAAATTTTAAAAAAAGCCATCACATTAATAAAATAAGTATAGTTAAATAAATTAACCACTTTAAACAAAAAATTAAATTTTTGAAAAAATTTAAAATCTTTTTAAAAGTTATAAAAATAAACTTACCTTTCTTTAAAGTCTCTAAAAAAGATAAACCTGTTGAAAAAATTTTAAAATAACACTTAATTAACTACTTACCTGTTAAAAGGGTGTCCTACGCCTGCTTTCTTTATGTGTAAAATCTTCACCACTTATCTGCGCGTTCAAAGCTGAAAAAATAACTAAGTGCACTGCGTGCCCACAGCCTGTAGCGCGCACGCGGTTCACTTAGGAACCGCCCCCTTTTCAATTCGCGAAGTGCCGGTTTCCCGCGCATGCGCAGTGCATGCAGGAAACCGGCAATTCGGGATCTAATACGCGAGAGTACACAGTGCGTACTCTCGCGTATTAGGTTTAATTTTCGGGCCATTGTAGATATCATGCATCAGGTCATATAGTAACACTATCAATAAATATATGTTAGCCTTCTTGCTGACATAATCATGACAGTTGTAAGAGACACTTATTATTTATAATAAAAACAGAAAATGCTGGCAATACTCAGCAGGTCAGGCAGCGTCTGTGGAGAGAAACAAAGTTAACGTTTCAGGTCGATGACCTTTCGTCAGAACTGTTAGTATTTACTTCTCTTCATTAATGGACCTCGACCATTCAGAGTTAAAGAACACACAGCCACAACATACTGCACCATAAACATATAGCATAAACTGTCTGTTAGCAAGCAACATTGAGAAGTCGCACAACACCAGGTTATAGTCCAACAGTTTTATTTGAAATCACAAGCTTTCGGAGCTGCTGCTCCTTCGTCAGGTGAAGTGAAGAATACAAATCGGCAAAGCATATATAGACAGAGAACAATGCCTGTGCAGCGTACAATGTCAGACGACTACAGTTAATCTTTCTGACTGCCTTTTATCACACCTCGGCAGAGAGACAATCAGGTCAGTCAGCAAGCAACATCACAGTGATATAAGCATGGGAATATATTTACCGTGCTGAAACATCACCACAAAGCACATACCGAGCAAACAAAATGTAGCACTCTCAATGAAAGAAGCCAATTTGCAGATTTGTAAATCACATGCTTTATAGGATGATTAGTGCGCTTGTCTTCAAAGTAAGGGTGCTGTTGAAACCAGTGAAGGAGAAGTATAGAAAAGAATAATGTGAGGAAGAAGCTATCTTACATATCTGGTAGCAATGGTTTCAGGAATTCTTAAACAGGGGGATACCAACTGATGGCGTTCAGGCTATGACTCGTATCAAGATGAGAACAAAGACAGGACTAACTGAAGAGATGATGAAGTTGGCAAAACAAATGGAGAGAGAAGTTATACTGGAGGAGGTAGACAGGCAAGAAGGCAAATCAGGAGACAAAAATCTTCTCTAGCCACATCCTTAATTGCTGCCATAATTATGTCTAAGGAGCTAGGCATTGAAGAAATTAAGTGGGTTCCAACATCTGCTTTCAAAGGACCAAATTTATAGGCCGGAAATTACTGCTACAATATTAGTGGACAAATGCTTAATGCGGTCAACAACAACAGCTTGAATTTATATAGCACCTTTAACATAGTAAAACGTCCCAAGGCGTTTCATAGGAGCCTAATCAGGCAAAAATTGACACCGAGACAAAAAAGGAAACATGAGGACAGGTGAACAAAAGCTTGGTCAAAGAAGAAGGCTTTAAGGAGGGTCTTAAAGGAGGAGAGAGAGGTAAAGAGGTTTAGGGAGGAAATTCTAGAGCTTAGGGCTTAGATGGCTGAAGGCACGACTGCTAATGGTGGTCAAGAGGCCAGGGTTGGAGGAACACAGTGTTGGTGGAGGGTTGTATGGCTGGTCGTATGGCATTCCTCTGTTCAGTACTTTAACACAGGTTTAATTTTCAATTAAATTTTAACGCAGATGTTACTTTAAATGGCACTTCTACTAAAATAATGGATGACATATGAACATATTAAGCATTTATCCACTGCTATCAGTAAGTTATTTCTATGTTTAAGTCCTTAGTTTCAGATAGCCTAGAGGACAAAGGAAGACTGAAAAGTGGATATTGATGCTAAGGAGACAAAGTGGTGGTCAAGTTTAAATTGCTAAGAAATTGCATGTGTAGTGAAATGGTATGCGAGTGTGACCAAAAATGGATTTTTGCCTGTGTTTAATTTTTAACTTGTATCTTGTATTGCAGAAACAGCTTGTAAGGAGTTCAACACCACAGTCAGACACGGTATTTCTCAAAGAAATGTCATCAGCTCTGATACCAGACAAGTAGGCGCTACTGTTCAATTTCTGGCACGGGGGCACTAACTTTTTCGGAGCACTAAAAGTAGCGCCCCAAAGGGGGCGCGACCCAATTTTTCTCCCTAAGTGCACTGTTTCTGTATCTTTAATTAATATAGAATTCACAAAAATCTGCCAACATGCCCTTACAGTAACATACTAGCTCCCAAAGACAGTGCTGTAGGGATGGTGCTCAGCATTACAGAATAACAAGAGCAGCTATTCTAAAAGATCAATCAGAATGCTTTACGCTGGTATAAGACTGACTTACTTGTTCAGAATAAATGATGTTTTAGCCTTGGAATCACTCGTAGGGTCTCTGAAGGTTACGTTTTGGCCTACTTTAGTGGAAATAGTTTTTCTTCCCCGTGACTTTGTATTTCTAAGAAGCTCTTTTTTTTCTAACTTCTCCTGGAACTCGCCGAGAGGAACCAGGTCTGCAGATAGAATTTTCATTAGTTTATAGTATTTCCAATTATGTTCGCTCCCCCATCATGTACATGTGCAACACATAAACACACAGCAATTTGCAACTGAGATTTTTTTAAATTCATAAATTAATTGGCACAAAAACAGGATTTTTTGTGGTATTGGCACAAGGTGGAATGTTGGCCAAGATACTGAGAGAGCTCCCTGCTTTTCTTTGAATTGTGCTAGTGAATCTTTAATACCCACCTCAACAGACAGATGGGGCCTCCATTTATTATCACCTTCTGTGTCAGCTTAGAATCCTGGGGTGGGGCTTGAACTAGCGCTTTCACTTCTGACTCAGAGATGAGAGTATTTTTTTAAAAATTCGTTTATGGGATGTGGGCGTCGCTGGCAAGGCCAGGATTTATTACCCATCCCTAATTGCCCTTGAGAAAGTGGTGGTGAGCCGCCTTCTTGAACCGCTGCAGTCCGTGTGTTGAAGGTACTCCCACAGTGCTGTTAGGTAGGGAGTTCCAGGATTTTGAACCAGTGCTAGGAAGAGACAGGAGGGATCCCTTGGTGCACACATGATACTGCAGAAGTCAGGGTTGTGCTGCATGAGATGCTTGTGAGGATGGCTGCCCTGTGTCATTCCAAAAGCATCATCTCATAAGTCATCCCTGCTGCATACCTCCAAGAAGGTGTAACCAAGTTTCAGGCCACAACTGATCATTCCTTTCTCTGCACATGTGTAAACTCTATACTGCATGGTAGCAGTAGGTGTCCTTGCAGCAGAAGGTACAGCTCAGCCTCTGCCCCTCTGCTAACTCAGAACCTGAGAAGGTAGGTTCCCATGGTCATTCCCAGGCAGGTTTGCCAGAGCCTGCAGCAATGGTTGGTGGCATCTTAGTTGCTGTGGTACTGCCACCTCCTGACCATCCTAGTATGTCTTCTTTAATGCAATACCAGGTAAAGCATGACATGCTGTGATTGAGGTGTTGCTGAAGCACCTTAGAGAATGGTTGATCAGGCATTTACATCTCATACTGATGCTACCACAGATTTTCTGGTATGGTTGCCTTTGGGAAAAGGAGCATTCACGAGCATGTTTACCAAAACAAGGTACAGTATGTTACTTCTATGTTGGTGCGGGTAACAGCGGGAGGGCACGGAGCATCCCTTGAATCACATGACCTGCCTGCCATCCCTCTGCAGCTTCATCTCTTCCTTTGAACATGTCAGCTTGGAGTATCCCTACTAGCCAACCTATTGATGCTGATAAAGAAAGCTTGGGGCAAATAAACAATGACAACTGACTCAATTGGGGGGAATTTTGCCAGCCCTGGGGAGGCGGGGCTGCCGGGAAAATGGCAGAATCTGGGGGCAAGTACCCATCCCGCCCCCAAACCGCCTCCGTGCCATCTTCCCAGGAGGCGGGTACCGTACCCGCGCTGGGAGCCGCCTCCCCGAGGCGGGAAGGGGATTAGTGCCAATTAACTGCCTCTCAACAGGTAGTTAACATGCAGTTTCTTGGAGAATCCCTATTTTCAGCCCTGAAGTGTGGGCTTCCTGATGGCTCCGAACCACACCAGGGTCAGCAAGGCGGGCCGTCGGTCTGCGGGGGTCGAAGGGGCCGAGATGTCCGGTGTGCAGGTGAGTGATGAGTGCAAGTGTGGAGAGGTAAGTGTGTGAGGTGAGTGTAAAGTGTTTTAATAAGTTTTACTTACCTTTACTTCTTCCTCCAGACTTCATCCCCTCATCTCACCGGCACAGAAAGCAGAATGGCCGCTGAATTGTCAAAAGCTGCAGCCTTCTGCTTTCTGCTCAGGAGAGATCTCTAACTGAGCCTGAGTGGAAGGACTCAACATTAGAGGACAGATTGTCAGGGCTGGATTTTGATACTGGGGCGGGTTGGAGTCGTGTCATCCACTTTTCGGGTTATCCACCCGACTGCAATTGGATGTGGGAGTTTGATGCGATTTTCACCTAATTGGGCGATTGAGTTCCAGCATGTGGGAACCCATGAACCAATTAGTGTTTTCAGTCTGAAAGTCGCCTCTGATGATGTCATCATTGCTGCTGCATTGAAGGTCTGCAAAGACTGCCTGGCCTTTGCTGTGAGAGGACCTGGATGCAAAATGAGCAGCAGCAGCCCTAAGTCTGCTCCCAGATATTTTTGCACCACCACTCCCAGATATGTCTCCTCCTCATCCATCCATCCATCCATCCAGATATGTCTCCTCCTCATCCATCCAGATATGTCTCCTCCTCATCCATCCAGATATGTCAGCCAGCCAGCCAGCCAACCAGCTGTGCGCCCGCCAGGTTTCACATTCGTGGTTCAGAACAGGCGTGCTTCACGTAGAAAAAGGGTTAAAATCACAAAGGCCTTTCAAAATGGCATTATAGAGGCAATTTAGTGCTTGTTAAGGGCCTTAATACGGAGTCAGGACCAGCAGACATGATTTAATGAAAATTGCGTGGAGGCAGGATGGAGGCGGGCTTGTGCCCACCCGCCAGTTTTCGCAATTTTAACCCCCCACACGCCTCCAAATCCACCTCCACGGGTCAATGAAAATCCAGCCCTCAGTGTTTGACAGCTTCACAGAGCCGTCAAACGCTGACATTTCATCTGTCAAAAGCTCTTGACAGGTGAAACGTCACTCGCTGACATCACCTGTAACCGGCTTTCCCTTAATTGGCCTGCTAAGCCCGCTGGGCGGGCTTAACAAGGTCAATCAAGGGAAAATAGCGTGGGTTGGCCAGAAGTCGATGGAAGTGGGACTAAAACCCGACAAGTGGGAGTCCTGCCTCCAAAAGTTCCCCATTGAGAAAATCCAGCCCATGGTTTGTGAAAGCCTAAGTACCAGCTGGAAAAATAAACAAAATAAATACAAAAAGAGCCTTTAAATGGTCTGAAAACCTACCTTTAAAATCTGTGAGCTTTTTAAAGGGCTTCCTGCCTGCAGATCCACTAGTGGCCTCCATGGGTATGCTAGGGACGGAGGCTGGAAAATAGTGCTGCGCCGTTCCCTTCCACCTTTTACGTAGGATAATAAGGTGCTCACCTGCTTGAGATGGCAGCAGTCATTGCAAGCAAATTCCCTTCTACCCCCAACAAAATTGGCAGGTCCAGAAACTGGCACTAAATTGATGATACTCATTTTCTAACCAATAAGACTCCATTTTTGGACGCAAACTAGGCAGTGAAGAGACCATAATCAGCCTCTTTTAGTTTCTCATCAGAGATATGGTAACAGTGAAGAATGTGCTTCACTATATATTTTGTGAGGTTTTGCTGTCCATTTTGCAAAAAGGAAAGATAATCCAGCTTCCTGTTTGGTCAGAACCAAGGCTGTTAATAATTGTCTGACAAAACAGATATAGAGTCATAGGGGGAAAAATTGAGTCGGGCCCACTTTGGGACGCTAACTTCGCCGGGGTGGTACTTTTAGCACACCGACAAAATTAGCGCCCCTGCGGCCGAAATTCATCGGTAGCACCCCAAGACGGAAGCGGGGTGCTACTGGATGCGCCCCGCCTCCCTCTTGGGGCGCTGTGAGTGAATATCGCGGTGCAACGTGGCACGTCGCGCCGCGATACTGCAGGCCTTCCTCTCCTTCTTAAAGGGGAGGGGCCTCGCGCAGCGCTACCCGGGGCCCAGCTGGGTCACCAGGGATCGGAGTGCCGGCAAAAGAGCCTGGCACTGAAGAGCAGTGCCGGGCTCACAGAGCGCAGCCGGCACTCCGCGGGGGGGGCAGATGCTGGCAGGCGGCCAGCAACAAAAATGGCCGCCCGGCATCTTCCCTTTAATTAGCGCCTCCCCGGCCGCAGGTAGATCCCCCTGACCCCATCGGACATAGCTGAATTTCGCGGGAGGTGTTGCCGGCACCGCGCCCGGGCGCTAGTTGCTTTGCGCCCTGTGACTCCCAAAACAAGCGCTCTACACGGAGCTCCGACACGGCAAGAGAGCCCCAGGTGGGCAGAGGAAATGCTTCCAATCAATATGTCCAGCCACCTTCAGGGACCTATGCACATTAACTCCCAGGTCCCTCTGTCCCTGCACACTCTTTAAAACTGTGCCATTAAGTGTATATTGCCTCTCCCTGTTCCTTCTGCCAAAATGCATCACCTCACACTTCTCTGTATTAAATTCCATCTGCCACTTGTCTGCCCATTCTGCTCGCCTTTCTATGTCCTGTTGCAGTCGATTGGTATCATCCTCACTGTTTGCCACACCCCCAAGTTTGGTGTCATCGGCAAATTTAGAAATTCTACTTTGTATTCCAATATCCAGGTCATTTATATATATCAAAAAAAGCAGTGGCCCCAGCACTGACCCTTGGGGAACACCACTGTCTACCATCCTCCAGTCTGAAAAACAGCCATTTACCACAACTCGCTGTTTTCTGTTCTTAAGCCAATTCCTTATCCAAGCTGCCACTGACCCACCTATTGCATGAGCCTCTGGATATCTGGATCATCAGGTCACCTATATTGAGAGAGTGGTTAGCAAAGCATATGGGATCTTGGGCTTCATAAATAGAGGTATTGAGTACAAAAGTAGAGAAGTTATGCTGAACCTTTATAAAGCGCTGGTTAGGCCACAACTGGAGTATTGCGTCCAGTTCTGGTCACCACACTTTAGGAAGGATGTGAAGGCACTTGAGAGGGTGCAGAGAAGATTTACTAGAATGGTTCCGGGGATGGGGGATCTTAGCTACAAGGACAGGTTGGAGAAGCTGGATTTGTTTTCATTAGAGCAAAGGAGGTTGAGGGGCGATTTGATAGAGGTGCACAAGATTATGACTGGTTTGGATAGGCTAGACGGGGAAAGGCTGTTCCCACTAGTTGATGGTATAAGGACTAGGGGACACAGATTTAAGGTTTTGGGCAAGAGATACAGGGGGATGTGAGGAAAAACTTTTTTACGCAGCGAGTGGTGAGGACCTGGAACTCGCTACCGACGGAAGTGGTGGAAGCGGAGACACTCGGGGAAAAATTCGGTTGCTTTGCACCTCTCGTTAGCAACCTAAGAGGGTGCTAATGGGGCGCAAAGCAACTAGCGCCCAGGCGCGCCGATGTTTGCGCCGCTCGCGAAATTGACCAGACATTTTGCGGCGGCGCTAAACACTACTGCCACGATCTCCTGCGCCCGCAGATCGTGACGTCAGTCGAGCATGCAATGCACCGGTAGCGCCCCGGACCGGATATTGAGTGGTGCCCCCTGCCTTACCGCCTGCCACTAGCAACGACAGGTTGAGGGGAGCGTTTTGCAGTCGGATGCTTCCTGCCTTTTTTTGTCGGCGACATTTTTGAACCACACATTCTGAGAGAGAGAGACTTCTGGAGAGATTCAATGCTGTGTGAAGGAGTTTTGGGTACTGAGCGTCACTTTGCAGGTTCATTTTGATTTGACCTTCCTTGCATCGATTTAGAAGAGACTATGGGGGCTGCACTCTGAGCTCTTTCCCTGGGCCTCTCCATTGTTCTTTCCAGCAGATTTGATGTACAGGTCTCTCCAGGCCGAGATTCAAGGCTGCAATGAGTAGGGTGTGGATGGAGAGCAAGATCGACCCTCCCCTTTAAGAACTGGCCGTGCCAGTGTGTCTGTGTTCCATTGCTGACTGACATCACGCGAGCTTCGCCAGCGCTCCGAGGTAGTGTCTCGCTCCTCGGCATTAGCGCCTTAAGAGAGGTGTGTAGTGCCTGATTTAGCGCTCCAATCACCTCCAGGGGTGATAGAAGCCAAGTTTGCAGTCAGAGGCGATAATTAACGCCAGGCGCTAAACTTTGCGCCCGGCCGATAATTGCGCCCCAAACGGGACGATACCGAATTTGTCCCCCTCAATGTTTTCAAGGGGAGACAGGGTAGGCACTTGAGGGAAATAAACTTGCAGAACTATGGGGATAGAGCGGGGGAATGGGACTGTCTGGATTGCTCTACAGAGAGTTGGCACGGACTAGATGGGCCGAATGGCCTGCTTCTGTGACGTTATGACTCTATGGGCTCGATTTTACCAGGCCCAAGGAGGCGGGTTTGGAGGCGTGTGAGTTGTCAAAATCGCAAAAACTGGCAGGTGGGTCCGATCCCGCCTCTGAGCAATTTTCCCACATTCGTGGTTTCAGACCCCATTTCCATCCCACCTCCAAGGGGCGGGACAGGCCCTTAACAACCAGTTAATTGCCTCTATAATCCCATTTTGAGAGGCCTTTCTGATTTTAACACATTTCCCCCGTCCTGTACGTCTCCTCTGGAACACGCTAGTTAATCCTGGTGGCCTCACAAGTGGATTGCTTACTAACAGCTGCAGCTCCACCATTAAAAAGGAGTTTTCACCAATGATCATTTGCAGGTGGCAGAACTTTGTTGTCTCAGGTCTGGGGGATCTTTTAGCAGACCCACTCATTGTTGTGGAAGTTTGGAGCCTGACACCCATCTCCAGTGTGACCTCCTGGGAAACCCCTCTCCCCACCTTGACTGAGCACTTCCTCAACTGAGGTATATACCAGAAGCATAGGAACCATTTATTTCCTTTCCTCCTGGACGTCAGATTCGGACGAAGACCAGCCGCAGCAGCAGCAGAACCCTGAACAACAGCACCACCAACAGCAGCAGCAACAACAGGAGCGCCAAGCTGCTGCTCACCCACCTGAAGCTGTACAGGCCAGAAGGCACCAGCGCGCGACCACATTGCTGCCCGGGATGCAAGGGACGCACTCATGTTGGCCAGATTTGCTTAGCCTGCACAATCAAACACTTTTGCCTCACACCTTCTTACCAGAGCATCGACAATGGACAAGAACTTGTGGATTCCTATCACTCTGACCACCATACTGACAATTGCAAGTCGCCCTAAGCCCTCAATGTGGAAGTCCCAGTTGCGAAATGACACAGGCCACAACTTCAACAGTTTGCCATCAAATCTGTTTATCATAACAATTCAAGGATGGCTTGTCAAAAATCAATACAACAGAACACCCAAGTGACAACCCTTGTGACTACTTGTGCTTTATCTTCCTCTTACGTGTGCTCCTACGTGGTGATTCCCCTGGGGCTTCAGCAGATGTGGAGGCCCCTTGCTCACTTTCTTGCTGCTCCTGTCTCGACACCTTTGGCGGCCGTCCTCTGGGGTTGCGAACCTGTGAGGGCTCGGAAACAGTCTGCTGCTCTTGCAGCTGTGCAGGGGATGAGACGCCCATCTCAGTTGGGTGAGGACTCTGGTGGGGCTCTGACTAAGGGCTTTGCAGTGGCATGGTCGTGTGAGTGCTTGGAGAGGTGCCCCCACTTCCTTGTTGTCTGCCACCAACATCCCTCTCATGGGTCAGCCCCACTTCAGAGCTAGCAAGTGGCTTGACAGCACCTTGCTGCACTTCAGGGAGGCCATGAGGACCCGTTTCTGCACTGGAAGTCCTACTCCAGAGGACTTCCATGAAGGTCTGGTTTCTATGCTCAATAGCTGACCATCGCTCCTCAAGAGATGTCAGTCTATTCTGAACAATGACCATGTTTTCAATACCCTGGCGACTAAGCTCCTCCATGGCCATAGCCATCCTCTCCTCTACCATAGCCATCCTCTCCTCTATGGTAGCCAGCCTTACCATGGAGGTAGCCATCCTTTCCACAGAGGTTGCCATCCTTTCCGTGGTGATGCGTTCATGCGCCAATGCCTCCACAAAGGCTCTGCTCATGTTCGCGATGGACTCCTCCATTCGCTCCACACTCGCAGCAACCCTGGAGACAAAACCTGCCAGAGACTCCTGCACCTGTTCCTGGAGTTCCAGCACCGCTCTCCTTCTGGATGGATCCAGGGGCACAGGGTCGACATGCAGCTGAGCCGAGCTGGCAGAGTCCTGCGCCCTCCGATGAGGACTCTCCACTGCTGTCCCTGTCTCCACCATCTGCTGATGCTCACTTGTGATCTGTGATACACCAGGTGACAACACTACTCTATCTCGCGAAGGTCCCACCGAGGTGTGAGTGTCTGCGCTGGTGCTGGGTGCGCTGAATTCTGCTGACGCTGTGCCCTCAGAGGTTGCAGCTTCCTCTGAGGAGTCTTGAGGCTCAGGCTGTTCCTCCTGGACAGTGGGGATGGGGGCTCTCGATGGTACTGTGGGGGAGTAAAGGAAAGAGTTAGAGATGTGAGGTAAAGGTTGCATGCACATTGAATAGTGCAGATGATCATAAGTCAATCTGTTAGAGCATCAGAATCATTATCAGTCACTCATGCAATATCAATGAGATGCAAAACTATTCTGTCACCAGCTTGCTGTGATGCGACCGTCTGTCCGTCCCCCACTTGCGAATCGTCCTCCACTCCGGCGATCTCCAGGGCCGCCTCCTCCGAAGTGGTGAGCTGGGCTACTGAGGGTGGCCCTCCTCCTGTCCTCGCTCTTTCCCTCTTATTGTGGGCTCTCTTTTCCTGCAATGAGGGACACAAGTGGAGTTTGAGTGAGAATGAAGGAGTGTAGAGAATCCATAGCATAGATGCTTAGAAGGAGACAAAGAGCCCTCCCTGTGTGTTGTAAGTTGTTGTCATTGCATCACAGTGATAGGGAGTGTGAGGGCTGCATGGTCGAATAGTTAAGTGAATGTTACCATAGAGAGGGAATGGGTAAGGGTGCAGGGATGTAAGGGTTAAGTGGGATGTGGAGGAAGAGGTTGGCAAAGCAGAGTGCTGGTGATGAGAGGCGATGGGGATCAGATTGAGGGTGATAGGAATGTCATTCTCACTTTTCCTGTGTGGAGAAGGTCATGAAACCGCTTCCTGCACTGCAGCCAGGTTCTGCTGCATATAGAAATTGCGTTTACCTCTTGGGCCACTTGCAGCCACACAGCTTTAGTCTGCTGGGGAGGCTTTTTCCTTCCTGAGGAAGGGAAGAGCACCTCCTTATTTACTCTTGCTCCCTCCACCAGAGCTTGGAGGGAGGCCTCATCGAATCTTGGAGCACACTTTGGTCTACTGGTGGACATAATTGGTGAAGGAAGTGCTCAGAACAATGGGCATAAAGTTTAAAGGCTGAAAATGAAGGATGGCTGCTTGCAGGCCTTAAAGCCAGCAGCATTGATGGCGTCATCGGAGGCAACTTTCTGCATGAAAAGGATCATTGGGCCAGGGGTTTCCACACGCTGGAAATCAAGTGCCCAATTAGGGCAAAATCGCACTTTTGTCCCACTTCACACCGGAGTCGGGATCCTGACACGACGATCACCTGACATGCCCCCAGCCCGCCCCCAATGGCAAAATCGAGCCCTATGACTCTATGACCTCAGATGTGGAGGATTTCATGGCCTACTCTGATGTGGTTCTTCTACTCATGACGTTGAATTGCTAGTATCTGAGTAAGTCTGCTGTCATATTCTCTACCCTAGCTAAATGTGCTGGGAATATCCCACCATGATTCAGGCACTAATGGGCAAGCTGCATTGTTTCATGACAGACTGACTGAGAATGCATTCCATTTTGCTTATTGATGTACTGGACAAGCAGAGACACACTGACTTGCCAACAACAGTTTGTAAATATCTCAACAAATGTTACTGTCAGCTTTGAGTCTGATGATAGGTGGATTTGTCCACCATTCACTATCCTTGAGTCCAGTTGCTTTGCATATGGGTGCCTCATCATACCTTGGTTTGATCCTAGATGAGATTTCTCCTAGTGTGACAATGAAGCTCAGCTCCTGAAGCATGATAAATAGCTGTCAGACAGTTGCCCAAACAGTATAAGCACAGGCTTTCATAAGCCAGTCATCTATGTACAATTAGACATTCAATTGCAGCCATGTGAGATGAGCTGCAACAGATACAGTAGATACTTTGTGATCACCCTAGAGGCTGAGGAGCGACCAGAGAGAACCACTGTATTACCAGCTGCCTGTACCTGCAATGACAAGACCAAACGGCAAGGGTAAGTAAGCATCCTTGAACGTCATCTACAGCCAGCAAAATTTCGGGTGCATTTCCTGAATAGCTTGAGGTACTGTTACCATCTTGAGCCTTTCTGTTTTGAGGAATTTGTTCAGCGCTCTGAGATTTCAGATGAGACGCTTACCTCCTGATCTTTTGGGAACTATGAAATATCTATCCATTTTGTGAACTTGAGGAACTTGCTTGATTACATATATAAGGAAATACTGCCAATCTCAGCTGCCAGTATATCTTTCTGAAAATGTAGATGGTACTCCCAGCTGATGGTCTCCCAGACCAAAGCATCATTTAATCTTTTTCCAGTTGGCCGTGAAGTATTGCAAATAGCCTCTAACCCCGGTCTTGAATTTTAAAAGAGTTGTGTATGCTTCAGATTTGCAGTTCATTTTCTCCCAGTCAGGAACAACACTTTTCACTCTTTGTGTTGCACATTTACCCGACTAGTAGGTGGCAACCAGTCAAGTATGGATAATACAGATGTAAGATCAGGTGCATATTCTGAAATGTTGCTTGATTTATCTTTTCGGGACAGAAATAAACTTTGCAAAACCTTTCCTCAGAAGATTAAATGGGTTGGTTAGAGTCCATCATAGAGCAGATTCTCTGTGAAAGGAGTAGGCTTCCTAGTCCAAATGGCTTTTTGTCATTATATATGTTTCTATACAACAGGCAAAGTTCTAGAGAGTGAATTCCACAGACTGAAGAAGTATATGAAGCTATGCCACTGTATTCTGTGCAATCTTTTTCAACTAATACTGAATGTTGAAGTGCTTCTGCAACAGATCGTGTGCTCCTGGCATAAACATGAAGGTCTGATTTATTCGCTAGCAATTCTTATGGATGCTGTGGTCATAATGTGGGGCAATGACAGTACAGACACAATTTTGTAATTTTATAGAGGACGGATGGAATAGGCTATCCTCGTCCTGAAAATAAGCATATAACTGTTCCTAGGTCCCTGTTTATGCCACTCTTGAACTGGCCTCCATGAAATCCACTAATGTCACTGTTTGACTTCCTATTTAATTGTTTTCTCCATTCCTATGAAGAACTGCTTTAACTCCATACTTCACTTTTCTGCCATATATCAATTTTAGGATATATATATTTATTTTTCTCTCCTTTGCCTGCATATTATTCCTGGTCTGCTTCCAAGCCCCTGTCAATATCACTTTAGGAAATCTGCGAGTGGTCCGGAATAGGAAAGCAGTTGGCCTTCACTTGTGTGATGATTGAGTGTGAAATCATATCTTACCACAGCATCATAGAAATGCTTACAGGTCTGAAAATCATTACCTCCAGGTTCTTTAATCTTTACATTTGGTTGTATCTTCTTCTTCCACTCCTTTTGCTGCTGGATCCAGTCTTCGGCATACCCGTTAGTAATTAATTTGGTGAAATTTATGGGTTCATTCTTTTGTGGTAAAGGCCTAAATAAAAGGGTTGGTAATTATTATTGTGCTCCAGGATCTTCACATTTTAAAGCCATTTCCTATTTGTTGTGTTTTATTTTATTTACAAGCATTTACAAAATTGCGCTCCTCAAACTGAGTTTCACACACCAGCAGTGCTCATGGGAAATTCAGCCATGTGATCCCCACAACTCTCTGTCTATTAAAACTAACGGATTGCAAATCACTGGGGGGTGGGGTGGGGGGGGGGGGGAGCAGGGGCAGGTAGGAAGGTGAGTGTTTGAATTATTGCTATGTGCTCCCATCAGGTGAGGCTCCACAACAGGAGCACATTTTATAAAATTGCCTCTAAAAGACATTACTGTTTGTATTTAAACATCTCAACATTCAAAACCATAATCATGACAAGTGGATTATGTAAATTTAGTTTACAGTGGGTTGAAATTCCTGGGAGCAGCTTATGATGAAACCTGTAGGTTTCTGTCCCAGTAACATTCTATCCTAAATTACGATCTCGGGGGGCGGGAGGTGAGGACAATTCTTGTTCCTGCACCCTGCAATGTCCACAGCCAGCTACGAGTCCATGTCTGGGGCTACCTTTGGAATTCTGGGCAAAATGCCCTCCTTAGGCCCTGTGGAAGCCACACATGCTGAGAACGTGTTTGGGTTCTGCTGTGAACCTACTAAAGTCCCCAAATAACTTGCAGAGCTATGGGAATTGATCCCAGAGACAACTGATTAACTCCAAATGAAGGACTTTGTTTCCCTTTGGAAAAGTTAAATATTTTTTTAAGTTGTCTGCAGCCCAATAAGGGTCCCTATGGTCTCTCATGCAAGTGGCAAGTCCTGCTCCGACTTTCCGGTGGGCACACTGGGCGGGCGGCTCTGTTGCACTTCTACAGGCATGGGCCTCCTGCTTCATAGGAATGGGAGTAGGCCTTCCAGCCCCCCGAGCCTGTTCTGCCATATAATTAGATCATGCCTGATCTGTATCTCAATTCCATTTTCCCACTTTTGCTCCATATCCCTTCATACCCTTACCCAACAAAAGTCTATCGATCTCAGTCTTGAAAATTTCAATTGATGCAGCATCCTCAGCCTTTTGGGGGAGAGAGTTCCAGACTTGTACTACCCTCTCTGTGAAAATGTGCTTTCTGATTTCACTCCTAAATAGCTTAGCTCTAATTTTAAGATTACACCCCCTTGTTACTTCGGTCAGTGGAACAGGAATCCTAGAATTTCAGCCCGAACATGTGCAGAACCATGAAACAAATGAAAATAAAGCATTATTAAATAACGTCACTTATGCACTGTCTTTTGTGTTTGGCAAGATAATTTAAATTGTTTTCCAATTCTCCTTTTTTGTTTTTTTAGGGCTCCGATTCTCCACCATCTGCCTAGTGAGTTGCAGCTTCCTGCTGGGAGAGCAAGATCACAGATACCCTTCATAACCCACGGAAAGGGCTTTTCCCATTCACGATCTAGTTGGTAGGCCAGTGGCCTGCGGGATTTGAAATTTCCCTCTATTCCGTTGGGAAGTGCCTGGGTTTGATGCACCTACAAGACTGCTGAAATCAGGAACTAATGTATTAGGGATCATATATGTACTGAAAAGAAAAACTTGTATTTATATATAGGTAGTGCTATATTGTGCCTCTCAGAAACATCCCAAAATGCTTCATGTGCATTACTTTTGAATAGCAGTCACTGCTGTTGTGTAGGCAAATGCAGCAGTTATTTGCCTGTAAGGAAATCCTTCAAAAACCATTGGAATGAACCACCAGCTAATCTGTTATTTGATGTGTTAGTTGAGGGAGGATTATTGACATGGACCAGGAAAACACACTGTTCTTCTTCAAAATAGTGCTATTGGAGTTCTAATATGCAGTAACAAACCAGGCATCTAATTTGCTCCCTGTGTGTTAGTACTATCACACATGCTATGTTCATTAATGGGGTAGTGATCTTAGGGTAATTCCTTGAGCAGCAAGCCATGCTCACAGGGAGCATAGGTCAGACATAGAATTACAACACTGTACACCAACAAGCATGGCTCTCTGTTGGGAGCTCAAGATAACCATTTGTGCTTCAGCATTAAGTAAGCAGTGATGCATTTTTACCCACCCTCCTAAACTTTCTGCTAGAAATAAATGGGTCTGGAAATCCTTGGCTCTTGAAATGGAAGAGTGCAAATTAAGCCAGGTACTGGCAATGCTGGCTTCCAGCCGTCCCTGGCAGTTTTCACAGGGCCTTGTAGGGAGTGGTGCCCCACCCCAGACAAGGTAGCGGCGTAAGAGGGAGCATTGCTATGGGCGGGGACTCTTAGGTTGAGAGTTCCCATGTCCGTGTCCTGTTGGTGCATCAGCGAACTGGTACACCGAGTGGAAGCAGGCATAGTTGCCCATTGAGTAGCGAAAGTGGTGCCCACTTGGGATGTGCACTGGACCACCCCCCCCCCCCCCCCCCCCCAACCAAAGAAAAACATTTTGAAAGTACATTTTCGCCCTCTTACAAAGAGGGCACTTGTGTCTTCTTTCAGAAGAATCCAACACCTTCCGGTGACCTGGCACCACTCACCACATTTTGTAGCCTACTGGGGCAGACGGGCACCCAAGATGTGCCACTAGTGGCCAGGGGGCTGCATATTCTATTTAAATTAAGTGACACCACCTCCCCCGACCGTGCAAACTTTGGTAAGGTAACTTTTGGAAACCACAGGTGGGTGGATCCTGGCACACCAGGATATTATGCATGCGGATTTTCGAGCCTATGGTTTCTATTGTTCATCAGTGCAAGACCCACATTTTTTATTTTGCTTGCTAACTGGTTGTTCAAGCAACAGTTAATATGGACATACAAATGCGAAATAAAGAGAGGGAAAGAAAGATGTGATTAAGAGAGATAAAAGAGACAGAAAGAAAAAGTAAAACGAAGTTTTTATTTTAATATAAAAAAAAACTTCAACAATAATTAAAATCTGAAAGAATGAGACTCCACACTTGTTAAAGTAAATTTTCAGTGCCAGAGAGGCATTAAAAATTCACTTGAATGGGCAATCGCTGATAGCCTCATCGTTATCCCTATCGCAAAATCCGGGTCATTGTTATTGAAAGAAGGGAAAAGGCAAAGCAAATCCCAAGGAAAAGATGAGGAGGTTCGAAAGCTCCCTGCAGCACACCAGCCAGAGCCCATCCGGCATAGTAGCATTTTCCCTTGAAGCAAATCCTCAGGACTTGCTTATGATTCCACTGGCTGCCGACCTCTATATCTTGTAGACCAAAATAATCTTGTCTGTGTGCCAGGAATGGCATTTCAGCTGCGGAGTTCTGAAAGCATTGATGTGGTTGTTCCTTCATAGCTGCTGCCAAGGGACTTCATAGCTACCCATGTGGTTCTGTGGCCTCGATTTTAACACCTCGCACCCAGCGAAAATGGACGAGTTAAAATTAGGCCGACTTGGCTTACCGGCCTCAGGTTGTTCCATACCCACCTGGCACCATCTTATCTTCGCGACTTTCAAGTCGGCCAAGGCTACAGGCAGGTCAGGACCTACTTTACATTCAAATGTTACGGCCCCGTGATGCCATCAGGCCGCGACATAATCTTAACTATCGCTGGAATTTTCTCAAGGGAGGTGAGTTGAGGGTGGGGGGCCTCCGAGGTCGGTGGGAAACCCGGGAGGCCAGTCTCCTGCAGGCCCTGCCAAATTTAACGGCAGGGCCTGATTTGAATGTGAGGCCTCAGATTCCGGCCAGCAGCCTGCCAGATTGAGAGTCTGGCTAGCTGCAGGCGGGTAGGCTTCAGAAGCGAGGGGCCGGTCCAGGGGAGGGATCGCGGGAGGGGGGTCAGCAATAGGTCTGGGATCGGGGTGGGGGGGGGGGTGGTGGTGGGAGTGGATCGCCAGGGATCGGGGATTGGAAGGGGATCGGTAGGGGTCGGGGATCAGGGGGGTCGGCCAGGGTATCGCAGGGGGCGGGGAGAGAGGATTGGGGCTGGCCACTGGAGGATCGTGGCTGGCCTCATCATCATCATTTGCGGGGGGGGGGGTGGTGATCGGAGGCCTCGTGGGGGGGGTCTCCGATCACGGAGGGTGGGTATCGTTAAGACCCTGGAACAAGGAGGTAGGTATAAAGCCACTTACTTCCTGGATGCAGCAGTCCCAGCCTCTGCCAGGTTTCACGAATTGTGTGAAACCCATCCATCGGCAGTTACAGACAAAATGGAGTAGAAAAAAAACGCTTCCAGCCTCATTACAATATTTAAATTAAGGTTAACGCCCCCTGGGAGCGGGTTGGTCGCCCGACCCCCCCCCCCCCCCCCCCGTCCCGCACCCGTCCCACCTCCTGCAAAACAGGAAGTGGGCGGGTTGGAGGCGGAATTAGGTCGGGAATCCCATTTTTAACACTTTAACTGCCCCCACGCTCCAAATCCACCTGTTTTTTGGGGGGAAAGTTCCAGCCTATAAGTCACGGGTAGTCATGCACTGTCTGCAGCATAATAGCAAAATCAGCCAGAACAGCCGACTGGCCAGAAGAGGCCAAGCTAAGTTTTAAAAAAAGTACTTGTTGGCCAGGAGGAGCAGAAGTGCTCCCTCCAGGCCCTGTAATGAGTCCTTGGGCCTCCCCAGCCCTGGCCTCCCCCCCTCCACACCCCTCCTCCCACTGACTACTGGCGATTGTTGCATGGTTCCCTGGCTGCCACCAAATTCCCATTCCCGCCCGCCAGCCAGGTAGGACTCTGGGAACTGTTGTTAATGAGGCCCCGCCGTTAAGTTTGGCCAAGCCTCCACGACCCCAGACTCTCTGGGTGTGCCGCCCACTTTGGGGTTCATGCACACCGTTCCCTTTAAAATGGGTGTATTTCTGCACTCATGCAGGCCAACTGCTGACAATGGCTAGTGATCTCTGTATGTAGATACTGTTGCATCTCTGAATCCCGCCCCGATGGCTGTCTCTGGTGTATTTCCAAGGGCCTCAACATCATCAGTGATGCTCAGACTCTGCTCACTGGCTGCATATCTGAGGTCTTCCATGAGGCCACTAATATTACTGTATGCTGCTCTATGGTAATCCTGGGAGCAGTTAGCTCTTGCTGCATGACATTGGATGGTGGAATTCGTGGCTCCATCCGCACCAGCTTGCATCATTTTGCAACACTCATCAGTTGCTACACATGAGGATTCTTTGCTTCATCGGTGCATAATATCAGAATCACAAAGTGACTTTGAGCATACAGAAAGAGCCAACACTTCTTCCCACACTGGCACAAGCCCTTCTAAACACATTGGGGTAATTTTAACCCCCAAAAACAGGTGGGTTTGGGTCGGGTGGGATGTTAAAAATTTCAAACCCGAGCCCAACCCACCTCGAACCCGCCTACTTCCAGTTTTAATGGAGGTATAATGGGAGACAGGCAACCAACCCACTCCCAGGAGGCGAGTGGTTCATTTAATGAGGCTGTGTGTGGGGGGGGGGGGGGGGGGGGTTGTCCGATCGCGGGGTTGGGTGAGGTAGGGACGCTGGATCCACTTACCTTCTGGATCCAGCAGTAGGCCGAATGGCCTGTTTCTGTGCTGTAACTTCAATGAAATTATCCTCGCCTTCCTTTAGCTGGCGGATTCCCCGAGGCCTGGGAAACCCGACCAGCCAGAGTTAAATTTGAAATGGTGGATCACCATGAGGCACGCCAGCCTCATTATATTTAAATGAGCAATCCACCTCCTGTGAGCGGGTTGGCTGCCCACCCCATCCCGCCTCCGTTAAAATCGGAAGTGGGCGGGTTAGAGGCAGATTGGAGTCAGGATTTAGTTTTTTAACACTTTAACCTCCCACCCGACCCCAACCCACACGTTTTTTGGGGGTTAAAATTCCCCCTGTGTGCATGGGCTGGTCACTGCTTCAAGTTAAGTAGGTGATGCAGTGTTGAGATGACTATGTCAATCCCCAGGTACTCACATCCTTTTTATAGCTTGTGGCTGGTCTGTCTAAAAAGGCACACATATACACACACACACACCAAAAACCACCTGGGTATGAGCCACTAGGTCTATTGGACAATTTAAATTTTCTTTGGTTTTAGATTTGGTTATCTGTGTGTGTGGAGTTTGCACATTCTCCCCGTGTCTGCGTGGGTTTCCTCCGGGTGCTCCGGTTTCCTCCCACAGTCCAAAAATGTGTGGGTTAGGTTGATTTGGCTATGATAAATTGACCCTTAGTGTTAGGGGGGATTAAATATGTGGGGTTATGGGGATAGGATGGGATATGTTAGGGGGAATTAAATACGTGGGGTTACGGGGGTAGGGTGGGATATGTGTACTGTGGGGATTAAAGCAGAGACAGGGTACTGGATTTGGATGATCAGCCATGATCGTATTGAATGGCGGAGCAGGCTCGACGGGCCGAATGGCCTACTCCTGCTCCTAGATTCTATGTTTCTATGTTTCTATCTATTTTTAATGACAATGTAAAAACGTTTGAAACAAACTCTAACTGACAATCAAGGGACTTGAGCCAAGATATCATGTAACAATTAAATTGGAAGAAGGAGCAACATTTGGTTAGGTCTGGCCAGGTTTAGGACAATTTTCTTCCATTCCTTTTATTAGGTCTGTCTACTTCAGGTTCTTTTCAGCAGCAGAGACAGCGAGCAAGTAAGCTGCTCCCATGTTTCTGCCAATGTAATTGTAACTGAGTTTAAGAGATACATTGGAACAGTCCAGACGGGCTCCTTCTTGGTTTACCCTCTGGCCCTTTGGAAAACGCATGACCTGAGATCCACTTAACATCTCCCCATGTTTTTTTTAAGTCTTCCACAAAATCTGCACTGTTCTTTAGTTGTCAGCATTATGGCTCTGATTTTACGAGTCAGACAATAACAGGTTTACCTGCAATGACAGCTCAGGGGTGGGTCACACTGAGTTTTGCATTGGGAGTCCCATACCTTAATTTGAAAAGGCTACTGACACATAAAAAGTTTGCCCAGAGAGTTGGCCTGTGTTAAACTTTTAACGCCCCAAGATGTCCAACATACATCTCTCCGTCAGTTAAAAGTTTAACAGCCTGTAGCATACTTGGCTGGGAAGTGCAACATCTGGCAAGGTAATAGTTCTTAAAGAGCTACGGGTCTCCACAAAAGGCGAATCTGTGATGGTGGCCGATAACAACAACAACAACAACTTGTATTTATAAAGCACCTTTAACGAAGTAAAACGTCCCACAGTGCTCTACAGGATCGTTATCGAACAAAATTTGACACCAAACCACATAAGGAGATATTAGGACAGGTGACCAAAAGCTTAGGCAAAGAGGTAGGTTTAAAGGAGGAGAGAGAAGTAGAGAGACGGAGAGTTTTAGGGAGGGAATTCTAGAGCTTAGGCCTAGACAGCTGAAGGCATGGCTGCCAATGGTGGAGCAATGAAAATCAGGGATGCGCAAGAGGCAAGAAGTGGAGGAGCGCAGAGATCTCGAAGGGTTGTAGGGCTGGAGGAGGTTACAGAGATAGGGAGGGTCGAGGCCATTGTGGGAATTGAAAACAAGGATGAGAATTTTAAAGTCGAGTCATTGCCGGACAGGAAGTCAATGTATGTCAGTGAGCATAGGGGTGATGGGTGAACGGGACTTGGTGCGAGTTAGGATACGGGCAGCAGAGTTTTGGATGAGTGGGCTAATTGTTCCCAATGGCACAGTGGAAACATGTGGGCAACACTCCTCCCTTTGATGCTAAAGAGTTGGAGATGCAACTGCAGGAGATGTATTAAAAGGAGGGAGATCCTATTTGGGGCTGAAGGCCATCTTCCAGTAAAAATACAGGTGCAAGTTGCATGGAAGATGCTCCTCACATTTTCACATATTTCGGGCATCCATTGAACTTGACATGTGCCTAATATTCTGACCAGCGCCCATTGCTAGCAAGAACATAAGAATTAGGAGCAGGAGTAGGCCATACGGCCCCTCGAGCCTGCTCTACCATTCAATAAGAGCATGGCTGATCTTCGACCTCAACTCCACTTTCCTGCCCGATCTCCATATCCCTTGATTTCCCTAAAGTCCAAAAATCTATGGTCCTATAAATCGGAGCTAATATTAAAACAAATTACTTAAGGAAATGTCAAATGTAACACTAAAACTAATGTATTTTCTAACCAACAAAATGACATCAATTAAAAATAGAAAATATTAAGTACTGCTTGAAAATAAATCCTTCTGGATCTGCTAAATTACAACTTACATTGCTGGAAATTTATTTTCCAAGTAGTCCCCTTGCACTGTTTTCTTAGTAAACACTTTGTCTCTTTGTTTCTTGTCTGTAATTTCTGGCAATTTCAGCTATAGTGTACAAAATAGGCACATTTTTTGTTAGAATGAAGTAGGCAGCTTGCAGTGTATCAGTACATTTATTAACAACAGTGACAAAGGAAAATTATTTGGAGATGATTATTGGCAATTCACTAAAAATATTCAATCAGGGTGAAGCTTATCAACAAGGCTAATCAAGTATTACAATGCATTTGAAGGGCATTTAAAGTTGAAATAAGTGATCCTAACATTGTATAGATCATTATTACCACTCCCAATGCAAAACTTTGCAAGTCAGGAGTGCATATTGGGAATTGGGGTGTATGTCTAATTTGTAGTCCCACGAGCTTCCATTACTGATGGAAAATCATGGAGGTTGTGAACAGGGTGTGTGTCTGAATTCCTGATATGCACGCCCAATGCACGAAGCTCTGAAGAGACACTCAGAGGCGAAGTTATTTTTACTGTTTAAAAGATTTATAGGCAATAAGATACAATTCTGAGTGAGAATCCATAATGTAGATGTAAACAGTTTATTTAATTTGGACCTTAAACCTAGAACTCTAGGATACAAAGATAAAGTTATTAATATCTAGTAGGAATCATAAAATCATACCACAGAAGGAGGCCATTTGGCCCATTGTGCATATCCCAGCGCTCTGAAAGAGCTAACCAGTTAGATTCATCCCCCTGTCCTTTCCCCATACCATTTTACACTTTTCTTTTTAAAATATCTATACAATTCTCTTTTAAAAACTATTATTAATTCTACTTCCACCACTGTTTCTGCTATTGCATTCCATATAGCATTGCCTCTTGCTTTTTGTATTCTATTTATAAAACCTCAGATTCCATGTGCTTTTTACACCTTTATCAACTTGTCCTCCCGTGTTTAAATATTTGTTTATCTGAGCCCCTAACCTTCTCTGTTCTTCCACTCCTTTTAAAGTTTTACCATTTAGTGTATATTTCCTCTCCTTATTCTTCCTCTAAATTAGTATCACCTCACATTTCTCCACATCTGACATTTATTTGTCCACTCTAATAACTCGTATCTGTCCCCCTGAAGTCAATTAGTTTTCTTCACAATTAATCATTACCCCTATTTTTGATTCGTCTGCAAATTTTGATATTGTGCCCTCTACACCCAAGTCCAGACCATTCATATATATTGAGAAGAGCAGTGGGCCCAACATTGATCCATGAGGATACCACTGTTTACATCCCTCCTATCTGAGAAGCATTCATTAACCATTACTGTTTATTTTCTGTCTTTTAACCAATTTCTTATCCATGCTGCGATATTCCCTTTAATTTTATCAACAAGTCTCCTGTGCTGAACAAATGGGATTAAAAATGATTGTGTTAAGTATTTACTGTATGGAATATAATAGTTCCATTGCTACTGGAATCATGAAAATGCCTTTTGTGTAAAAACACTGGCCAATGTTGAAAAATAGAGATGTGTGCAGAATTGATAATCTCAATTTACCCTACAGCTTTGACAGATGAAAAGGATTTTTACAAAACATTCCCTTAGGTGATTGCATCAATAGAGTGAGGTCCATGGCATTTGGAATAGCTCATTTGATCAAATGGCTTTTTTCATTTCTTACAAATGTGTGACTTGGAGGGGTACCTGGAGGTGATGGTGTTCCCATTCACCTGCTGCCCTTGTCCTTCTAGGTGGTGAAGGTCACGGGTTTGGGAGATACTGTCAAAGAACCCTTGGCGAGTTGCTGCAGTGCATCCTATCAGTAGTACACACTGCAGCATCGGTGCACCAGTGGTGGAGGGAATGAATGTTTGAGGTGGTGGTTGGGCTGCCGATCAAGTGGACTGCTTTGACTTGGATGGTGTCAAGCTTCGTAAGTGTTGTTGCAGCTGCACCTATCTAGGCAAGTGGAGAGTATTCCATCACACTCTTAACTTGTGCCTTGTATGTGGTGGAAAGGCTTTGGGGAGTCAGGAGGTGAGTCACTCACTGCAGAATACCCAGCCTCTGACCTGCTTTAGTAGCCATGGCATTTATGTAGCTGGTCCAGTTGAGTTTCTGGTCAATGGCAACCCCCAGGATATTGATGGTGGAGGATTCGGCGATGCTGATGTCATGGGGAGGTGGTTGGACTCTCTCTTGTTGGAGATTCATGGTCCCTGTAAGTGTGGCTTCCTTACTGGGAATAAAGGGTTATAGAATTACTCTTTTAATTTCCTCCTCATGCTTGTATTTTAAAAAGAGGACCTCTTAGGTGATGATAGGAGGAGAGGGGATGGAATCACTTCATAAAGAATTCAAATATCAGCCATAGAGGAAGATACTTCAACCTTGTCTATCTAGAGCCACTTTTAAATTAGCACCTTTTTAATTCAAATTCCAGGAAACTGGCATCGATGAGCCAGCTCTCGGCATTTAAACTGCTAACAACTTGTACTTACATAGCGCCTTTTTAACGTAGCAAAATGTTTCAAGACACTTCACATGAGCATAAGAAGACAAAAATTGACACCGAACCAAAGGTGATATTAAGACAGGTGACTAAAAGCTTGATCAAATAAGTTTTAAAGAAGGTCTTAAAGGAGAACAGAGAGATGGAGTGATGGAGAGGTTTAGGGAGGGAATTCTAAAACTTCGGGCCTAGACATCTTAAGGCACGGCCGCCAATGGTGGGGCCAAGGGAGTGGGGGACGCACAAGAGTCCAGAGCTGGAAGAATGCAGAGTTCTTGGAGGGTTGTAGGGCTGGAGAGGGTTACAGAGATAGAGAGGGGCGAGGCCATGGTGGGATTTAACATGAGGATGAGAATTTTTTAATTGAGACATTGGTGGATCGGATGCCAATGTAGGACAATGAGCACAGGGGTGATGTATGAGCAGTAATTGGTGCAGGTTAGAATACAGGCAGCAGAGTTTTGGATGAGCTCAAGTTTATATAAGATGGAAGATCGATCAAAAAAGCATTGTATTGTCGAATCTGGAGGTATCAAAAGCATGGATGAGGGTTTCAGCAGCAGAAAAGCTGAGGCAGGAATAGAGATTGGCGATGTTATGGAGGTAGAAGTAGGTGGTCACCTTGACAGCCATAGGCAATGCTGTCCTTGTCCTGCTTTGAGATTGCAGTTGTGGCTGCAGCAGTTGGGACATTTCAGTTACGACCTCTTTTGTGAAGCGAAGATATCTTATCCAATGATCCTCGTTGAAGTTGAGGTAAGAGAATTGCTCCCTAAAGACCCTCGGTGGATATGGCCTCCTGCTTAGAGCCCTTCTTCCCCTTCCTCTTCTAGCAGCGTGTCCTGCTCTGGGTGGCCCTCTTCATTCTCCCAGTCATGTTCAATTCCCACAGGAAGCCCTACCAGGCCACCCATGTCTGGAAGCTACTTGTTTCAGTGCAAGCTTTTAAATGAACAAAAGATTAATTCAGCACCAGCCAGACCACTCTCTATAGACTATTCAAACTTTAGCCAAGTATAGGAAAGCTCCAAAACACATACAATTGCACCAGCAGCCAGAAGAAATAATCCAACAACTAACATGTAAGTAGTGCATGATCCCTTTAAATAGTGCTGGTGGGAGTCCTTCATTCCATTTAACCTAGTGTTCAGCTGTGCGAGGTTAAAACAGAGTTTGGCTGGAGTGTGCAGTTGGAAAATGGCAGTGCTGGCACCAAGTCAGCGTTGCACACTGATTCACATCACATCACACTGCACTACATGCTGCTGGCATTCGTTGCGTGTGTGTGCACAAACCCCTTTACCAAGACGCCGTTCTGCACACTTCCCATCGGATCTCGGAATCCATTTTCAAGCGTTAGGTGGCCGCGTGTTGCCTTAACAGCAGGTGCTATGCAGCCCAATTTAGCCCCCCAAAGGCTTTGGTTTTCCCAATGTTTAACTGGAGTAAATTGCCGCTCATCCAAGATTGGATGTCAGGCAAGCATTCTGACAACACAGAGGCAGTGGACGGGTCAAGAGAGATGGTGGTGAGTAGAGCTGGGTGTGGAGGCGCACATGTGGTACCTGACCTGATTTCTTCAGATGATGTCGCCGAGGGGCAGCGTATAGATGAGAAATAGGAGGAGGCCAATGATAGATCCTTCAGGACTTCAGCGGCAACAGTGCGAGGGCCAGAAGAGTAGCCTTTGTAGAAGATTCTCTGGCTATGACCGGCTAGGTAAGAGGGGAACCAGGAAAGGGCAGTGCCACTCTGTTGGACAATAGAGGAGATGCATTGGAGAAGGATGACGAAGTCCAACACCGCCTTCAGTGTGCCAGTGCAGCCTTCGGTTGCCTGAGGAAGAGAGTGTTTGAAGACCAGGACCTCAAACCCGGCACTAAGCTCATGGTCTACAGAGCAGCAGTGATACCCGCCCTGCTGTATGCCTCAGAGACATGGACCATGTACAGCAGGCACCTCAAAGCACTGGAGAGGTACCACCAATGCTGCCTCCGCAAGATCCTGCAAATCCATTGGCAGGATAGGCGAACCAACGTCAGTGTTCTCACTCAGGCCAACATCCCCAGCATCGAAGCTTTGACCACGCTCGATCAGCTCCGATGGACGGGTCACATTGTCCGCATGCCCGATACGAAACTCCCAAAACAAGCACTCTACTCGGAGCTCCGGCACGGCAAGAGAGCCCCAGGTGGGCAGAGGAAATGCTTCAAGGACACCCTCAAAGCCTCCTTGAAAAAGTGTAACATCCCCACCGACACTTGGGAATCCCTGGCCCAAGACCGCACAAAGTGGAGGAGAAGCATCCGGGAAGGCACCGAACACCTCGAGTCTCTTCGCCGGGAGCAAGCGGAAGCCAAGCGCAAACAGCGGAAGGAGCGCACGTCAACCCAAGCACCCCACCCAACCCCCCCCTTCAACCACCGTCTGCCCCACCTGTAACAGAGACTGTAGGTCCCGCATTGGACTCATCAGTCACCTGAGAACTCATTTTTAATGTGGAAGCAAGTCATTCTCAGTTCCGAGGTACTGCCTAAGAAGAAGAAGGATGACCGACTAGGTAAGAGGGAAACCAGGAAAGGGCAGTGCCACTCTGCTGGTCAATAGAGGAGAGGCATTGGAGGAGGATGGTGTGGTCAACCGTGTCAAAGGTTACCGTGTCGAGAAATATGAGGAGGGATAGTGCACCATGGTCACAGTCACATAGGATATCATTTGTGAATTTGATTTGGGATATTTCAGTGCTGTGCTGGAATTATAGAATGATACAGCACAGAAGGAGGTCATTTGGCCCATTGTGCCCATGCCGGCTCTTTATAAGTGCTATCCAATTAGTCCCACTCCTCTGCTCTTTCCCCATAGCCCTGTAAATTTTTTCCCTTCAAATATTTATCCAATTCCCTTTTTAAAGTTACTATTGAATCTGTTTCCACCATTCTTTCAGGCAGTGCATTCCAGATCACAACAACTCGCTGTGTAAAACATTTCTTCCTTATAGAAGTGTAGAAACATAGAAAAATAGGAGCAGGAGTAGGCCATTCAACCCTTCGAGCCTGCTCCGCCATTCAATATGATCATGGCTGATCCTCTATCTCAATACCATATTCCCGCTCTCTCTCCATACCCCTTGATACCTTTTGTGTCTAGAAATCTATCTTGACACATCTGGTGTCACCTCTGGTTCATTTGCCAATCACCTTAAATCTGTGTCCTTTGGCCACCAACCCTTCTGCCACTGGAAACAGTTTCTCCTTATTTACTCTATCAAAACAGTACATGATTTAAATATCTCTATTAAATCTCCTCTTAACCTTCTCTGTTCTAAGGAGAACAACCCCAGCTTCTCCAGTCTCTCTACTTAACTGAATCCCTCATCCCTGGTACCAATCTAGCAAATCTTTTCTGCACCCTCTCCAAGCCCTTGACATCCTTCCTAAAGTGTTGTGCCCAGAATTGAGGCCTAAACAGTGTTTTATAAAGGCTTTTATACTCTATGCTTCTATTAATTAAGCCAAGGAGCCCAGATCCTTTTTTAAACAGCCTTCTCAATTTGTCCTGCCACTTTCAAAAATTTGTGTGCACCCCTAGGTCTATTTGTTCCTGCACACCCTTTAAAATTGTACCATTTAGTTTATATTGCCTCTCCTCATTCTTCCTACCAAAATGTATCACTTCACACTTCTCTGCGTTAAATTTCATCTGCTATGTGTCTGCCCATTTCACCAGTCTGTCTATGCCCTCCTGAAGTCTGTTATTATCCTCCTCATTGTTTACTACATTTCCGAGTTACATGTCATCTGCAAAATTTGAAATTATGACCTGCATACCCATTTTAATCTCAATGGCCTTGGAATTGGTTAGCCCCCAAAAACGGGCACGGGGTTCGGAGGACTACAAACTTCATGCTGCCTGCTGATTAGCATGGTTGTAGCATTCAGCCCAACACTGAACGTGCTGCTGAGTGGCTGAATGCTCAGCAGGGAGCCCACATTCGTGCGAGGCTAGCTCCAATTAAAGCTAGACTGCACTACTTAAAGGCAGTCTGCACCTCTTAAAGGGGAGGTGCCATCTGCCTGAAACAGCTGATTGAAGAGGCTGAGAAGACAGTGGACAACAAAGTTATAATGATGGCACAACAGGGGAGAGAGCATGCACCAAGGTTCTCCGATGCAACACTGGAGGCCTTGGTCCAGGAGGTCAACTCCAGGACAGAGGTCCTTTTTCCACAGGGGCCCAGGAGGCCCTCCAGGCAGCAGACCAGAGTGCAGTGGGAGCAGATATCCACTGTGGTAAATGCCAGCAGTGTAGCCCCGAGGAATGGATACAGTGCAGGAAGAAGTTTAACGACCTCACGAGTGGTCAAAGTCCGTGAATTCATCTTCAAATGCCATATCACACCATCTGCACCACTAGCCTCACACAATGCTCAATGCACCACACCCCCATCACTCACCTACCAACAAACTCTACCAAACAGGACTCATACCTCACATTCATAGCTTCACCTCACCCACACACACTTACCACTGCTGCAAGCCTCAAACCCACATATCACAGCTTGAATACACTGTCAGTTATTCAACCATGACAGCCACATCATCAAACACATTACACCACATTCACTGACACATTTCCCATTCTCTTGCAGGAATAGGTGGTGTACAACCGGCGTCAGCAGAAATTAACTGACGGGGGACAGGCTCGCCTGCAAGACCTCACCCCCATGGAGGAGACGTTGTTGGCCATTCTTGGCAGTGGCATGGCTGAGCCCGTGGCCAGTGGCAGAGCTGAAAGAATATAATTCTCCTTCTCACATCCCACTTCCCCCTCATCCTGCAATCTCTTCTGATTAAGAAGCTGCACATGGTGTAAGCATGCAACTCTTGCTCCCCCCCACCCCTCACCACAATCCTACCCTTGTGCCTTTCTCATTTCAGACACCCAAGAAATCCAGCCTGCCCAGCCAATGCTTCAACAAGAAGAGGGAGAGGAGCATGAAGAAGAAGAAACACTGTCATTCGATTTCACACACCCAGCCACCAGCTCAGATACTGACACTCTGCGTACTTTAGAGGATAGGTTAGACGCGGGATCTGCATGTGGTAAGACACCGGGCATGAGTGGGCTGCAGCAAGGGCAGGGGAAAGGGTAGCACAGGTGCCAGCTCCCCAGAGGGTGAGATCGCACACGAGTTTGTGCTGCACAGACTCAGATGAAGTTTTCAATGGGACGGCCTACAGAAGAATGCTTCTTCCCCTCACCTCCCCTTTCAGCATTCCGCAGGGACCGCTCCCTCCGCGACACCCTAGTCCACTCCTCTACCACCCCCAGCACCCCTTCCCCTTCGCCCGGCACCTTCCCGTGCACGCGCAGGAGATGCAACACATGCCCTTATACCTCCCCTCTTCCCACTGTCCAGGGCCCCAAACACCCCTTCCAGGTGAAACAGCGATTTACTTGTACTTCCTGCAATTTAGTATACTGTATTCGCTGCTCACGATGTGGACTCCTCTACATTGGGGAGACCAAACGCAGATTGGGTGACCGCTTTGCGGAACACCTCCGTTCAGTCCGTAAGGGGGACCCCGAGCTCCCGGTGGCCTGTCACTTTAATTCACCGCTTCACTCCCACTCTGACCTCACCGTCCTCGGCCTAATACACTGTTCCACGGAAGCTCAGCGTAAGCTCGAGGAACAGCACCTCATCTTTCGTTTAGGCACGCTACAGCCCTCTGGACTCAATATCGAGTTCAACAATTTTAGATCATAACCTCAGCTCCAATCACATTTATATTTTATTTTATCTACCCTTTTATTTGTCCCCCCCACCTTTTTTTTCCTCCTAGAAGCTGGCAGCTGTCCTTCATTCTGCCAGTAGATTTCACACTTCATTCAGCCTTAATCTGTCACATTAACACCACCTCTAGCCTTGCATATCTCTTAATGTCTCTTAATGTCTCTTCATCTCCTCCTTTGTTCCTTTATCCCCTCCCCCTTTTCCCAGCTTTACCCTGGCCTTAAATCTATTTGATTTCCAGCTCTTCCCAGTTCTGATGAAAGGTCATCGACCTGAAACGTCAACTCTCTTTCTCTCTCCACGGATGCTGCCTGGCCTGCTGAGTTTTTCCAGCGTTTTCTGTTGTTATTTCGGATTTCCAGCATCTGCAGTATTTTGCTATCGTACAGAAGAATGCTGATGGGTATGCACTATGAAATGCTTGGTGCATTAGTAGGCCTGCCAGAAAGCCTGAATACAATGTCAAGGAGCATGGCGTCCAGCTCCAGCCTTGCACAGGGCTTTGGGAAGAGCTTAGAGCCCATCCTTTCCAGCGTAGAAGGGGTGGGCAGATCCATTAACACACTTGTGGACCCAACCACCATGCTGCGTCTGATGCCAAAGTCTCAGCTTCCATTGCAGCACTAGCAGAAGCCACCCAATGTCTGAGTGCTGCAATGGAAACTCAGACTGAAGTTATTCAAGCTCAGCTTGCTGCCACACAAGCGCAGACTGCTGCCACCATGGCTAGGTTTACCAGTGTTGAAAGGGACTTGCAGGGTGTCACAGCAGTCCAGCAGTGTGTTCTCCAGCAGATTATTAGGATTGCTGAGGTGCTGCCCCGGGGGAGTGACAGTGGCTCCGTGGGGGCCAACCCTGCTGTCCTCTCTCAGAATGACAGCATTCGTACTCCCACCACTGCCACTCCGCCAGTGTCCTTGCTGTTGCCTGTCAGCCAGCCAGCCCAGACTGCTGCCGCCCATGCTAAGGTGGTGCAGTCCGAAGCCGGGCCTTCTAGGCCCAGAGCTGCTCAAGGTCACCCTCCAAGGCCATCTGCAGTCTTCCCCACTGAAAGTCAGCAGCCTTCCATCAGCCATGCTGGTGTACCACTGTGGGGGAGCACTAGGACAGGCAAAGGCACATGGAAGGCAGGCACTAAGGGAATGCACAAAGGTGATTAGTTGATTTTGGTATATAATATTGGATGGTTTGATTTATAAATTTGGTTTGGAATGCGCGTTTCGTGGCTTTTAATGTAGCATTGTGACCAAGAGGACGCTGTGATGGTCAGTAACAGAGGGAAGGTAAGGTGTGGGACTATTGGCGAATAGGGAACTGGGGTTGCGTTCACTTGTACCACAGTCGGATGAATCGATCATGGACAGCACAGCCAGAAAGGGGCTGTGTTGGTAGCCTCCTCCCTTCCTCCTCCTCCTCAGCTCTTCGGCATATACCTGGTGGCATGCAGCATGCAGCAGACCACAACGAATCTTGAGATGCGCTCTGGCGAATACTGCAGGGCTCTTCCACAGCGGTCCAGGCAGCGGAAGCATTGTTTAAGCAGCCCAATGGTCTGCTCATTCACATTCCATGTGGCAGCATGGTTTTCGTTATATGCATGCTGCCCATGTGTGGTTGGATTGCGCACCGGAGTCATGAGCAGGTGGTCAGTAGATAGCCCTGGTCACTCAGTAGCCACCCTCTGGATTGACGTGGTGGCTCAAATGAGGTTGGTGCAGCAGACGGTACAGTGGATTGCTGCAGAGTAAAGGCATCATGACTGCTGCCAGGATACCGAGCATTGACCTGCATGATGCGCCGAGTATGGTCGCACACCAGCTGGACATTGAGGGATTGGAAGCCCTTCTGGTTGCAGTACATCTCCGAATTGACATGCGGCGCCCGCAAAGCGATGAGGGTACAGTGAATGACACCCTGCATCATGGGGAAGCCTGCTATCCTGGCAACGCCGCATGTTCGCTCCACCTGCTTCTCTCTGGCAATGCAACAGTGCACAGCAAACTGGGAGATGTTGGAAATATCGCCTGCTCCAGCCTGGAAGGAGTCCGACACATAGAAATTCATGGCCGCATTCACCTTCACAGCCACTGCAATGCTGTCCTTCGCCCTACTCTGAGGTTTCAGTGAGCACCTCCTTAGTGAAGCGGAAATGTCGCATACACAGTTCCTTGCTGAGGTTGAGGTAGAAGAATTGTTCCCTGAAGACCCTGGGTGGATATAGCTTCATACTGAGTGCCCTTCTCCTCCTCCCTCTTCGAGCAGCTTCTCCTCCTCTGTGTTGCCTCTGCTCATTCTCCCTTTCATGCTTCAGGCCAAGAGGGATACAAACTACTGCCCTCATGTCTGGGAGCAACTGAGCAGAAGCCATGAAGTAACCTGCCGCAACACTCACTGGACACTTCAGCAACTTCAAATAAGATAACAAACACTTCTACAAACTCACCAAGAGCCAGTAGAGATCAATCAGTAACTAACCTGAAAACAGTTGATGATCCCTTTAAATAGCACTGGTGGGGGGTCCTTCCTGCTGCTGAACACATGTTCAACTGTGCGTGTTTAAGAGAGGGAATTAGCTGGAGCATTCAGGTCGAAAATGGCAGCGCTGGCATCAAATTAGCGTTACATGCTGACTGACGTCACGATCTGCCTACTCTGCAAACTTCCAGCGCACACTCCCAGCTCCCACGCTAACGACCTCATCAAAACGGCATCCAGCGCGGCCTGCACCAGAAATGTGTGCGCACGCTCAGCACGGACGCCATTTTGGACCCAAAACGGCATCTGTAGCGCCCAAAAACCAGGCGCTACAGAGCCTGAATTTTGCCGCCATAGCCTCTCACCAACTGTGAGTGATTAATTGCAGTTTGATTTTTCCATTGACAGTCGGATATAATTAATTATAATTATTAAAATTTATTTCTTCTAACCTTATGTAACAGTGATCTTATCAAAGTGCTTTGGTAAGGACGTAAACAATTATGGAACAGGGAAAAGCTGTTTAGTCCATCTGGCTCACCCTTGCCATAAATCAGGTATATTTAATATACTGTGGACTCTGCCTCTTATTTAGTTACCTGATCAAATGTTTGCATAATACTTCCAAGGTAATTAAATGAAACTGTAGAATATCCATTCATCTCCCTAAAGGTAGATGAATGGGGCTCAATCAAAATATAATTCCTGCAGCGAAGTTACATGATAGAGACAAAAAATATCTCCATCGTAGTTCAATTTTTACTTTTATTCAGATAAAGTAGAGAAACTTTGTGCGAGTGTGCAGGCATGCGCGTGTGTGTGTGTGTGTGTGTGTATATATATATATATATATATACACACACACACACACACACACACACACACACACAAGCAGCGGTGATGGGGTTAGAATCTTCATGAAGCATATAAATTCGCTACTTCAAAATCCTACATGGTGTGTTTGCATTCAAAATACTTGTGGTTTTTCTCTTTCTTTTTCCTTTCAACTAAATCTGGCCAAGGAACTAAGGCCTCTTTGCGATTTCTATTTAAGCACGTCTGAGCCAGGCACATGCATCTTCCTTTAGGAAGGGTGTCAAGGCCTTAGAGAGGGTGCAGAGAAGATTTACTAGAATGCTACCAGGGTTGACGGACTTCCGTTATGTGGAAAAGCTGGGATTTTTCTCCTTAGAGCAGAGAAGGTTAAGGGGAGATTTAATAGATGCGTTCAAATCATGAAGGGTTGTGATAGAGTAAATAAGGAGAAACTGTTTCTACTGAAAGGAGGGCCAGTAACCAGAGGACATAGAATTAAGGTAATTCACAAAAGAGCCAGAGGTGAGATGAGAATTTTTTGTTACGGAGTAAGTTATTGTGATATGGAATGTATTGTCTGAAAGGGTGGCGGAAGCAGATTCAATAGCAACTTTAAAAAGGGAATTGGATAAATACTTGAAGAGGAGAAAATTACAGGGCTATAGGGAACGAGCAGGAGAGTGGGATGAATTGAATAGCTCTTTCAAAGAGCAGACACAGGCACAATGGGCCGAATGGCCTCCTTCTATGCTGTACGATTCTATGATTCTGACCTATGCAGAAAGATGCTTATATAATTCAGCAGTGAAACCATCCATCCCTGGAGTTTTCTCTCAAAACAGACTTTTATTCAACCAGGCTTTTATATGACCCCACTAGTGTAAATCTAGCCTTCATTTTTTAACAAGGATGAGAGCGCGATACGAACAAGGAACATTGCCAAGTACACTTTGAAGTAGAATATAATCAACCAAAAGGCGTTCCTTTGATTATATTTGGTTTGACAGAGTTTTTCACTCTCACCTTGAAATAAGGCATTTATGCCATTATTTCAGAGAAATGATCTTGCGGCCATCATCAGTTTGCCCAGAGGTTTAAGTCTAATTGCTTATAAACCTCTGGGAAACAGGAATGGAATGCGTTGACACAACTTCCACAAGTTATTAATGCTAATGATGCAAGTGTGTAAACCAGTGAATAGTTGATCGAAAAACATCACTTTGATAAAAAGAAATTATAAGTGTGATAAAAGTGCTTCACCTCTGAGTGAAGTTATTCATACCCCACCTAATTTTACTTCCCACTGACTCCAATAGAAAGTAAAATGGGGTGGGGTGTAGAACAGGTGGCCGATCTGATCCCGTCAGTTTCTTTCCCAATGGGTTAGTTTAAAATGACCCCAGTGTATTATTTCTATCTTTGAAAAAACAAATCAGGATGTGAATAGTGAAAAGAAAACATCTAAGGTATCCTTAAGAGAGGCAGATCATTCTTGCAGTCAGCCACCTAGTGCATATCATTTCAAGATTTTTTTGAACTTGTGTGTGTTGGGCAGTTAAGTTTCTTTGATCAGACCCATACTAGCAGTAAATTACCAATGTCAGACTAGATTAACGTGCTAAGATCCCAGCTGTTCATTAATGGGAACAGTACATTCAGCCTCACCACCCATGGTTACTAAGATAATGTGAACTACTCAAAAGCGTATGTCCCTAGATCATCAGAATTTGGAAATCTTAAAACATTTACCGGAGTGATTACTTGCACCATGTTTTTGACTCTCTCTGTGCATGCATGCCCATTTGGCACCACGCATGCGCACTCGATCCGGTTGCGCATACGCAGTATCCAACGGTGTAGCGGCTGCATGCAGAGAAGGTCAGGGAATCGGACGTGGAGGGGGAGAAAGGACGAGGGGATCGAAGGGGGGGTGGAGAGGGGATCAAAGGGGGGGAGGAGAGGGGATCGAAGGAGGGTGAAGAGGAGATCGAAGGGGGGTGGAGAGGGGATCGAAGGGGGGGTGGAGGGGATCGAAGGGGGGGGGAGGAGAGGGGATCGAAGGGGGGGGGAGGAGAGGGGATCGAAGGGGGGGGGGAGAGAGGGGACCGAAGGGGGGGGGGGGGGAAGAGGGGATCGAAGGGGGGGTGGAGAGGGGATCGAGGGGGGGTGGAGAGGAGGATCGAGGGGGGGGTGGAGTGGGGATCGAGGGGGGTTGGAGAGGGGATCGAGGGGGGGTGGAGAGAGGATCGAGGGGGGGTGGAGTGGGGATCGAGGGGGGTTGGAGAGGGGATCGAGGGGGGTTGGAGTGGGGATCGAGGGGGGTGGAGAGAGGATCGAGGGGGGGTGGAGTGGGGATCGAGGGGCGTTGGAGTGGGGATCGAGGGGGGTTGGAGAGGGGATCAAAGGGGGGAGAGGGGAAGGGATCGAAGGGGGGAGAGAGGTGAGTCCGGCTGCCTCCTCCCTCTCTCCCTCCCTCTTCCTCTCTTTCCATCCCTCCCTCCTCCTCATCCTCTCCCTCCCTCCCTCCTCCTCGTCCTCTCCCTCCCTCCTCCTCGTCCGGTTGCCTCCCTCCCTCCCACTACTCGTCCGGCTGCCTCCCTCCCTCCCTCTTCCTCCTTGTCCTCTCCCTCCCACCCTCCTCTCTCTCTCTCTCCCACCCTCATCTCTCTCCTTCCCACCCTCCTCGTCCTCCCTCCCTCCTCCTCTCTCCCTCCCCTCCTCTCCCTCCCTCCCTGTTCTTTCAACCTCGTCCTCCCTCCTCCTCATCCTCCTTCCCTCCCTCCTCCTCCACTCACTCCCTCCTCCCTCCATCCTCCTTGTCCTCTCCCTCCCTCCTCCTCGTCCTCTCCGTCACTCCCTCCTTCTCATCTTTCCCTCCCTCCCCCTCGTCCTCTCTTTCCCTCCCTCCTCCTCGTCCTCTCTCCCTCCTTCCTCATCCTCTCTCCCTCCCTCTCTCCTCCTCGTCCTCTCCCTCCCTCTCCTCCTCCTCGTCCTCTCCTTCCCTCTCCTCCTCCTCGTCCCCTCCCTCTCCTCCTCATCCTCTCCCTCTCTTCCTCTCCCTCCCTCTCCTCCTCATCCTCTCCCTCTCCTCCTCTCCCTCCCTCTCCTCCTCTCCCTCCCTCTCCTCCTCTCCCCCTCCTGCTCCTCCTCGTCCTCTCCCTCCCTCTCCTCCTCTCCCTCCTCTCCCCCTCCTGCTCCTCCTCATCCTCTCCCTCCCTCTCCTCCTCCTGATCCTCCTCACCCTCTTCCTTCTCCTCCTCCTCCACCTCCTCCTCCTCCTCATCTTCTTCCTCCTCCTCGTCTTCTTCCTCTTCCTCCTCATCTTCATTCTCTTCCTCTTCCTCCTCTTCTTCCTCCTCTTCATCTTCTTCCTCGTCTTCGTCTTCCTCCTCTTCCTTGTCTTCTTCCTCCTCGTCTTCCTTCTCCTCCTCGTCTTCTTCCTCCTCCTCGTCTTCTTCCTCCTCCTCCTCGTCTTCCGCCTCATTTTCTTCCTCCTCTTCCTTGTTGTCTTCTTCCTCCTCTTCCTTCTCCTCCTCCTCCTCATCTTCCTTCTCCTCCTCCTCCTTGTCTTCTTCCTCCTCCTCATCTTCTTCTCCTCCTCCTCCTCATCATCTTCTTCCTTCTCCTCGTCTTCCTCCTCCTCCTCCTCCTCGTCTTCCTCCTCCTCCTCCTCCTCGTCTTCCTCCTCCTCCTCCTCCTCGTCTTCCTCCTCCTCCTCCTCCTTGTCTTCCTCCTCCTCCTCCTCCTCCTCGTCTTCCTCCTCCTCCTCCTCCTCGTCTTCCTCCTCCTCCTCCTCCTCGTCTTCCTCCTCCTCCTCGTCTTCCTCCTCCTCCTCCTCCTCGTCTTCCTCCTCCTCCTCGTCTTCTTCCTTGTCCCTCTGCGCACATGTTTCCATCTTCCTCATTGCCTCCACTCTCTCTGCCATAGATCCTGGAGAGCGAGGTGGACTGCAAGTACAGCCCCCATGACTTTTAGCAAGTGTTGTAGGTTGAATCTTTTAAGAATAAATTTTGCACTTTTCTACTTGCCACAACACTCCAGATACCAAAGAACCTTCAAATGACTAAAAAAAACTGTTGCAGTATCAGGAACTAACACACAGGCACTGAAACTTCACTAGCCTGTCAGGTGCGAGTGATTGGGGCTGATTCCTTTAAATAATGTCTCTGGAGCTGGCTTCCTGGTGCTGCACGCCAGCTCTCCCTGTCGTTGTTAACTCCAGGCGGTGAGGTAAGTGGCGAGAAGCAATTTTACAGATTGGGCATTCAGTGAGTGTTACACACTCACTGACGTCACGATCTCCATGGCGTTGAAGTCCCAGGCGATTGCTGTTACCGGCAGCGCTACAGGGGGGTCCGGATTTGGTGTGTGGCGCTGTATTCGACAGGAGCTGTTGTTACAGCTCTCAACGCTGCATTATTGCTATCTACTGGCGCTAATGGGCGGCGCTAAGGGGACGTATTTTTCCTCCTTTGATTTTAAAATTCTCATCCCCATGTTAAAATTCCTCCATGGCCTCACCCCCTTCCTATCTGAACTTGGTAGTGTGAGTGCTCCTAACCCAGGAGGGTGAGCCCTGCCTGTTCTCTGAAAGCAGTAGTGTTAGCACTGTGAGCTCTGGAGCTGGCAGTCACAATGAATGGATCAAATTATACATTGCAAAGATCTTGATTACTCAGACAGGCAGGATCTAATTACACATTCCAGACAAACTGCTGGGTGTGTCTTGTCCTCCAAGGGGACCTATCAGAAATCTGGTCTTGTCCTCCAAGGGGACCAATCAGAACTTTGGTGTTACAAATAGTTCCAGCCGACATTTACCACTTTCCCAATTGTTAATATGAGTAGTGAGAAAGTATATGGTAGTAAAATTATTATGGTGCCTGCTAAATACTAGGTTACCTTTACTTTTAGTTTATTTTCCTTTTCATTGTCTTCTGCCTCCTTTTCCAATGCAGTCTTATTGGGGTCATGAAGTAATCTTTGAGGCTTACTATCAGAAGGGCTCGGAATGAACTCCTCATGAACCATGTACTCTGGCAAATACCATTTAGGGACTCTGTAAGTAAAGTGACATTCAACTTGTTGACATGACTGCTTTAAAAATGGATGCTTAAGATATAGATATAGATATAAAACAAAGCATTTAGGTTTTCTATAAAAGGCACATCTACATTTTTGACTATTATTCCAGGGGGTAGATAATTTCATAACATCATAACATTTTAATATCCATTGTTATACAATTTGACAAACATCTGGTCTCTTTAACAAGACCACTTTAGCAATGACACCAATGGCTTAAATTTGCTCCGTGTTTTAAAGCTAGCACGGGTTCTAAGTGTGCAATAAGTGACAGTAATTTTGTGCATAAGCATTAGGACCATCTTTAAAAGTAGGAGGACAAGTTGATAAAGCTTTAATAAAAGCATTTGGGATCCTAGTCTTTATAAATGGGAGTACAGAGTACAAAAGCAAAGAGGTAATGCTGAACCTATACAAATAATTGATTTTGGGCCCCTACTTTAGGAAAAATGACATGGCTGTGGAGAGAGTGCAAAAGAGATTCACTCAGATGATGTCAGGAATGAGAGACTTCAGTTATGAATATAAATAAGGAAAAACTATTTCCATTGGTCAATGAGTTGGTAACAACAGGGCATAAATTTAAGATCATTACCAAGAGAATGAAAAGAGAGATTAGGAGATTTTCTTTATGCAGAGGGTTATTTGGATATGGATTACTCCACTTAAAAAAAGTGGTGGAAGTAGAATCTAAAATAGTTTTTAAGAAATGGGATAAAGATTTGAAAAAATAAAACTTTTAAATGGTATGGCGAAAGGGCAGAGCAATGGGACTAGGTGGATAGCTCTTTCAGAGAGCTGACAGACACAGAGGAAAATGGCTCTCTTCTGCAATGTAAAATTCTATAGGTTAACATATCTTTCCTGACAAGGTGTTCTAATAAGGGGTCTGCAGTTACAAAAGGGGGTAGATTTTTCAACAAGCCCTCACAAAAGGCTTACTCAACTCTTTTGTCCCCATTGGATTTTATAGAATCAGCTTAATTTACAGTGTGGGCAAGCCCATATTAAGCCTGACCGGGGGCGGGGAGGAAATTGCATGTAAGCAGCATTTAAATGAAAAGGGTTGATGGCTTAATTTAAGGAGTTGTAGCCACTTAAAGGTAAGTGACTGCATATTGGAATAAAAATGTTGGCAGCAATTATATAGGCTAATTATATTTTTTATGTATATTTCAGCCTTTGCAAAGGTTGTTTGAGTAACAGAAATACTCAGCAAAACCCAGCAGCTGGCACAATAAAGGTGAGACAGAAAACCGTATTTGTGGCCAAGTGTTGGAGCTTGCAACATTCGAACCCCATGTTTGATGGCTGGCGAAGTGGAGATGGTGCAGAATGAGGTGGCAGTGAGGATGTTGGCCCCAATGCCACTTGAGGACAGTACTGTAATATGTCTAGAATTATGTAGAGGAAGGAGCCTTGGGGTGCAGCTAACTGTTCCTGCCACTAGTCGTGTAGCCCTATGGTGCATATTAGCTGCAGGTGTCCTTGTGGCAGATGACATAGCTCTGCATCTGGCTGTCTAGTAACTCAGACAGTGTAGCTAGTTCTGTATAGTCATTGCCAGGCAGGTGTACCACCGCCTGTAGAAGGCGAACTAGATTAACCTTGGTCTTTTTTGGTCTTGCAATTCCAATGTTCCTATGTTTCATTGGTGTTTCTTCCTGTAAAAGGGGATTCATATTGGGGAACCCATTGTCCCAATATTGTGGACATACCCTCAAAAAATTGGCAAAGCCAGAACTCAAAGCCTCCTGACCAAATAATTGGAAACAGGAAATAAACAAAAAAATGTTTGGAAATAGCCTTAAAATGTTACTACCAATCATACCATAGGGCTCTTTAAATGCATAGGAGAATAGGAACAGGAGTAGGACAATTCGCCCCTCGGGCCTGTTCCGCCATTCAAAGTGATCATGGCTTGGTTAACAAAAATTCATGAATCTCAGATTTTAAATTAACAATTGAACTAGTATCAAATGCCATTTGCGGAAGCGAGTTCCAAACTTCTACCACCCTTTGTGTGTAAAAGTGTTTACTAACTTCACTCCTGAAAGATCTGACTCTAATTTTTAGACTATGCCCCCTAGTCCTAGACTCCCCAACCAGTGGAAATAGTTTCTCTCTATCTACCCTATCAGTTCCCCTTACTGTCTTGAAAATTTCAATCAAATCACTCCTTAACCTTCTAAATTCCAGGGAATATCACCTTTGTGTAATCTCTCCTTGTAATTTAACCCTTGGGGGGAAAAATTCAGTGGCGCCCCCTTTGGGATGCTAACATCGCCGGGGTGCTAATTTTAGCACACCTGCGCCGTAAATTCAGTGGTAGCACCCCAAGCAGGAGGCAGGGCACTACTGGAAGCGCTCCCTCTCCTTCTTGGGGCGCTACTAGTGAATTTCGCAGCACTACGTGCAACAGCGCCACAAGCGTCGGCACGTAGCGCTGCGTCATTGCTTGCCTCTCTCCTCTGATTAAAGGGGAGGGGCCTAGCGCTGTGCGCACTGGGGCCCTGCTGGACCACCAGGGAGCAGGGAAAACAGCCCAGCACTCAAGAGGAGTGCCGGGCTAAGCGATCACGGCCGGCACCCCGAAGAAAAAAGGGGAAGGGGGTAGATGTTGGCCACCCAACACTTGCCTTTTAAGTAGCTCCGCCGCGGCTGCAAAAACGCCACCCTGACCCTGTCGGACATATCATCCAACGATAGGTCAGGGGGCGCAACACACTGCGATGCCGTTAGCGCCGGTGGCGCAGTGCCACGGGGCGCTACGGCTACCGCCGCTGCTAACCTCCCTCTGAATTTCACAGGTGGCGTTAGCGCCCCGTTATCGCCCCCCGGGGGCACTAACGGGAGACGCAAAGCAACCTAATTTTTCCCCCTTGGAGTCCAGATATCATTCTGGGAAATCTACGCTGCAATCCCTCCAAGGCCAATATATCCTTCCTAAGGTGTGGTGCCAAGAACTGAACACAGCACTCCAGGTATGGTCTAACTAGGGCTTTATATAGCTGTAGTATAACTTCTGCCCCCTTGTATTCTAGCCCTCTAAATATAAAGGCCAGCATTCCATTAGCCTTTTTGATTATTTTCTGTGCCTGTCCATTACATTTTAATGATCTATGTACATGGGCCCCTAAGTCTCTTTGGACCTCCACTGTTTCTAGCTTTTCACCATTTAGAAAGTACTCTTATCTATCCTTTTTAGGTCCAAAGTGAATGACCGCATACTTTTCTACATCGAAATCCATTTGCCACAGTTTTGCCCATTCACTTAATCTATTAATATCTTTGTAATTTTATGCTTCCATCTACTCTGCTTACAATGCTGTCTATCTTTGAGTCATCGGCAAACTTGGATTTATGGCTCTCTATCCCATCATCTAAGTCGTTAATAAATACAGTGAATTATTGAGGCCCCAACACAGATCCCTGTGGAACACCACTAGTCACATCCTGCCAATTAGATTACCTGCCCATTATCCCTACTCTCTGATTCTTGCCGCTCAGCCAATTTCCTAACCACGTCAATAATTTGCCTTCAATTCCATGAGCTTCAACTTTAGCTAGCAGTCTCTTATGAGGGACTTTATCAAATGTCTTCTGGAAGTCCATATAAATAATATCCATAGACATTCCCTTGTCTACTACTTTAGTCACCTCTTCAAAAAATTCAATCAGGTTTGTCAGGCATGGCCTACCCTTTACAAATCCATGCTGGCTCTCTCTGATCAGCTGAAAATTTTCAAGGTGTTCAGTCACTCTATTCTTAATTATAGACTCTAGGGGGGAGAAATTCAGTATCGCCCCATTTGGGGCGCAATTATCGGCCGGGCGCAAAGATTAGCGCCTGGCGCTAATTATCGCCACCGACTGCAAACTTGACTTTTATCGCCCCTGGAGGTGATTGGAGCGCTAAATCAGGCGCTTCACACATGTCTTAAGGCGCAAAGTCCGAGGAGCGAGGCGCTACCTCAGAGCGCTGGCGAAGCTCATGTGATGTCAGTCAGCAATGGAACACACACACAATGGCGCGGGCCAGTTCTTAAAGGGGCGGGTTGATCTTGCTCTCCATCCACATCCTGCTCATTGCAGCCTTGAATCTCGGCCTGGAGAGACCTGCACATCAAATCTGCTGGAAAGAACAATGGAGAGTACCAGGGAAAGAGCTCAGAGTGCAGCCCCCACATTCTCTTCCATATCGATACAAGGGCAAATCAAAATGTACCTGCAAAGTGCTGCTCAGTACCCAAAACTCCTTCACACAGCGTTGAATCTCTCCAGAAGTCTCTCTCTCTCTCAGAATGCGTGGTTCAAAAATGTCACCAACAATAAAAGGCAGGAAGCGGTCGCCTTTAAATAGCGCTCCCCCAGTCCCTTCCTGACTGCAAAACGCTCCCTCACCCCTCAACCTGTCGTTGCTAGCGGCAGGCGGTAAGGCAGGGGGCGCCACTCAATATCCGCTCCGGGGCGATGCGCACTCGACTGACGTCACAATCTGCCGGCGCAGGAGATCGTGGCGGTAGTGTCTAGTTAATTTCGCGAGCGGCGCAAACATCGCCGCGCCCGGGCGCTAGATGCTTTGCACCCCATTAGCGCCCTCTTAAGGCGCTAACGGGAGGCGCAACCAACTGAATTTTTCCCCCTAGTAATTTCCTGACAACAGATGTTAAGCTAACTGGTATATAATTCCCTGGTTTCTCTCTCTCACCTTTCTTAAATAGCAGAGTGACATATGCAATTTTCCAATCTAAAGGAACGGTTCCTGAATGGAAAGAACTTTGGAAGATTATAGTTAGGGCATCTGCAATGTTCTCACCTACTTCCTCTAAAATCCTGGGATGGGAACCATCTGGTCCTGGGGATTTGTCACTTTTTAGTGCCATTATTTTCTTCAAGCACTTCAGAAACAGCGTACCCTAACAACCCTGGATGGCCACTTTATATGGGCCCGTAGATGATTGAACGCTATGCTGCCATAAACACTGGAAATTGCATAATAATGTGATCGAGGGCTGATTTTAATGGAATTAACTGCAAACTGCTGGCCGCTTCTGACATCAGTACAAAATTGAGTGGGACACTAAATGGGTGAAAGTCTGGAGTAGCAGATCTCTGCCCATTTTCCCCAATCAGTTACACCCACTTTATGTCCATTAATCGAGCATCACTGAGTGGAAAACCGATATAAAGGTCTCTACCGGAAACATTAAATTGTCTTTTTCTTGAAGATGCTGATGCCCCTGCTGCACATTAGCAGCATTTTCTGGTTTAAATTTCACATTTTCAACATGTAGCTCTTTCCTTTTTAGCTGTTTATTGTTCTTTCCCATTCCTCATTTTTTATTTATTGTTTTTCTCCTTTAAGTTTCCCCTCTTTGATGTTACACACCATTCTCTATCTAAAAAAGGCAGATGGCTAATCTTACTGATTGCTGATGCCACAATGAGTTGCGCAAGAACAGCCTAGAATGACTCATCCACTATGTTGTCATATATCTGAAGGTGCATTTATTAAAAATTGTACATTTTCACACAACTGTCTGAAATAAAGCAGTTAATATTTACTCAGTAAAGAACGAATACTTATCCTAAAATTAGACTTCAACCTTTTCCCACCCAAAATAGGCCAAAAATGTTTCTGAACTCCCACAATGCCCACAATTCAATATCAAGAATTGTACAAGTGGAAATACATGTATACTTACTCCTTGTTCTTGGAAGATGGTGGTGCATGCGCGAACCATTCTGGTTGTGAGCATGGAACTGGGGATGACTTCCTTGGAGGAGGGGAATAATGCTTCAGCAAATCTAGTTATTTGTGAGAATACAAAAGACTTTTAGTTCATTTAAAGGATAAAAATTCATTTAAAATTAGAAGACTTCTTAAGATTAGAATTTTTTTTGACTAGAAACTGAAATCTGGATCATGCACCTAGGCATATTGTATCATTTGGGCACAATGATTACAGGAAAATCAGCTGGGCAGGACCACACACCCATAAGGAAGCAAGTCCAATTTTTTATCCATTTAATTAATGAAAAGAAAATTGGGTAGGTTTCCTCCCTTTTTGCAATCCAATACAGTCAGGAGCAGAAACATGAAACATGAAAATCTGTCCCATAATGTTCTGTAACTAAGTAAGTACTTGGCCTTTTGTCCGTGCCAATTTTTTCCTTTCCTCTCCTGGGGTGTGGTTTCATGAGTGCTGGTCACCCTCTAGTACCTTGCCGAAATGTCCACTGTTGGTGTGTGAGCCGCAACAGTGAGAGCTGGCATGATTAGTGACTGCAGGAGGCATCATCCAAGATCCACACATGCACACTTCCAGCGGGGAGGGGGTCACTGGACAGCATGCACTCACCCCGTCACTGACCAGCACTTTAATCCAAACTCTTATTTTAAATAGTGCCTGGTAAGCGGAGTACATACCAATTAATGAGAAGATGTGAACTTCCTTCATTTTTAGGCAGGAAGATAGAATTAGAACTCTGGCACTATAAAACATGTTGCTGAGTAAAATGAAGGTGCCAATGAGAGGAAAAACTGACTGGGTTCAGCAAGAAATGTATCCATTGCAACTACCTGCAATTTGTGCTATTTCTCACTCAACTACCCCACACTTTTTACCATTTCCTCCACAATTGCTTTGCAACTTTTCTGGCTTTACCTCATTTTCTGTTTATGAAATATGTTGTACTCTTTGTAATTCTGGGTTGAAGTTGTATTGTATGATATTTGGGTATACTTTCCTCTGTGACTAAAGTTAAAGAAAAATGTCTTCACTTCAGTAGTAAATTAAATTTTCTTTAACTTTACACATGAGGAGAATAGAGGAAGCTATATTGTAACATCTATAAATATGGGCTATTCTGCAATATTTTTACTTCATCAAAATTACAACACACCATTTGTGCCAGTATTAGTTGCTAAACTGGGGCTATCTACTGTAATCCCATTTTTCTGTTCAATTCCAACAACAACAACAACAATTGGATTTATATAGCGCCTTTAACAAAGGCACTTCACAAGACAAAAAATTTGACACCGAGCCATTTCAGGAAAAATTAGGGCAGATGACTTGGTCAAAGAGGTAGGTTTTAAGGAGCGTCTTAAAGGAGGAAAGAGAGGTAGAGAGGCAGAGAGGTTTAGGCAGGGAATTCTAGAGCTTAGGGCCTAGGCAACAGAAGGCACAGCCACCTATGGTTGAGTGATTATAATCAGGGATGCTCAAGAGAGCAGAATTAGAGGAGCGCAGATATCTCAGGGGGCGGGGGAGGGGGTTTGTGGGGCTGGAGGAGATTACAGAGATAGGGAGGGGAGAGGCCATGGAGGGATTTGAAAACAAGGATGAGAATTTTGAAATCGAGGCGTTGCTTAACCAGGAGCCAATATAGGTCAGCGAGAACAGGGGTGATGGGTGAACGGGACTTGGTGCGAGTTAGGAGATGGGCAGCCGAGTTTTGGATGACCTCACGTTTACGTAGGGTAGAACGTGGGAGGCCAGCCAGGAGTGCGTTGGAATAGTCACGTCTTGAGGTAACAAAGGCATGGAAGAAGGTTTCAGCAGCGGACGAGCTGAGGCAAGGGCGGAGACGGGCGATGTTACGGAGGTGGAAATAGGAGGTCTTAGTTATGCCACGGATATGTGGTCGGAAGCTCATTTCAGGGTCAAATATGACACTGAGGTTGCAAATAGTGTGGTTCAGCCTCAGACAAATGTTAGGGAGAGGGATGGAGTCATAACTTATATTATTTTTTAAGCAGCACCCCAACTGATGCCCTTGGCTAACTCCGTGAAGGCTGAAGATTGTGTGAAGGAATAAGCCATATTCAGAAAAATACACCATCCTATGAAATATTCTGGCCTTTGTAACATGACAAACTGGGCTTGAAAATCTAAAAGCCTCAACAATGGAGAAGCTGTGAATAGCATTCAGGCTATTGAGAGAAGATAAGTTGTTGACACTGAATCAATAGCCTTGTTGAAACAGAAGGTTAAAGGTTCCTGACGTCTGAGTCTTTGGAAAGAACACAATGGTACACCCAGTTAAGGGGTTTTAAAGTACACTTTGTAAACAAACACAGAAAATTAAGAAACATATGCCTTCGTGGGAATGGCATCAAGTGGGGGAGGCACCAGCCGTCACATTGTTTTTGTGTTGAACTTGGAACACCTAGGAGACACGATTCTGTGTTGCAACCAGCTGAGGTGACTTAAGAATTGCATAGAAGACCTTGGTAAGAATGACATCAAATAGATGCACCTGCTGGTCACATCGTTTTTATGATAAGCTTCGAACACCTAGGGTAGAGATATAATTCTTAATGCTACCAGCTGAACTGACTGTAAGAATAGAAGGGGTCAACAGAAAAATGACTAGAGATAATTGGCTTACATCAGCAGAAAACTTCAAAGGAAATACCACTGAGAAAGGGTATAAAAATTGAACTTTCAAATGGGATGATAGATTTGCTGTAAAGGGGCAAAGCGATTCTCGGCTTCACAGGCAAGCTCTGTAAGTCTACAACTCTTTGGGCTGGATTTTGAAACTGGGGTCGGGTTGGGGTCGTGAATCACACATTCTGGCTTGTAAACCCACTGTATTTTCCCTTGATTGACCTTGTTGAGTCCGCCCAGTGGGCACAGCGGCCAATTAAGGGCCACCCGGCAACAGGTGACGTCACAGATTGACATTTTTTCTGTGATAGTAGATTGGCGGTTAGGATCAGATCAGCCATGATCTTATTGAATGGCGGAGCAGGCTCAAGGGGCCAATTGGCCTACTCCTGCTCTTATTTCTTATGTTCTTATGTTCTTATCTGTCAAGAGCTTTTGACAGATGAAATATCAGCGTTTGACAGCTCTGTGAAGCTGTCAAACACTGACAATATGATTTCTAACTTCAGTCCTTCCTCTCAGGCTGAGTTAGAAATCATTCCACCACAGAAAACAGGAGGCTGCAGTTTTTGACAGGCCGACGGCTTTTCTGCTTTCTGTGCCGGTGAGATTTCCGACTCCCGTGAACTGAAGGGCTGACACCTGCAGGAGGAAGTTAAGGTAAGTAAAACTTTTTCCAACACTTAGCACTTACCTTACACACTTACCTCTGCACACATGCACCCATCACTCACCTGCCCACCGGACATATCGACCCCTCCAACCCCTGCAGACCCACGGTCCGCCCCGATAACTTGGCGTGGTAGCCACCTGTCGGGAAGCCCACATTTCAGCAATGAAAATAGGGATTATCCAAAAACCTGCCTGTTAACTACCTGTTAATAGGCAGTTAACTGTCACTAATCCCTTCCCGCCTCGGGGAGTCGGGTCTCAGCACAGGTCGGGTACCCGCCGCCAGAGAAACTGGCATGGAGGCGGGTTGGAGACGGGATGGGGTCGGGACCCCCGAATCTGCAACTTTAACCCCCCACACGCCTCCAAACCCGACTCCACGGGTCATTGAAAATCCAGCCCTTTGTATCTCAGGGATCAAGGTACTGAAAGGTATTTGATTTTGGTGGATATCCTGGAATAAACTAAGAACTGTAAAACTAGAGAAGTTAAGATTTGAGAATAAGGATCTCTGATAATAGAATTGTAAGATTTTTGTATTTGGAACTGTTAATGTTGCGATTGAATCACCAACTGTAAATTACATGTCGGTTCTTTAATAAATCTATATATTTTTAGAATTGTCTCAAATAGTACTTCTGTATCAAACTCGCGAACTCAATCCCTGTACGCTCTTTGGTGAGAGTTGCAGAATTTTGGGGGAGTTTTCCGGATCCTCATAATATCCGGAACGTTACAGTCTAGCTAAACTTATTAAAAGTGCTATCTGGAGGATGGTAACATCTTCAGGCTGTTCCTTTCCTTTAGGGAGAGATAGTCTGGACCTTCAGACCCAATTAAGCGTCTTTAGGATTCGGCTACCTCTAACTTTAGTTGAAAGTGAACGTCTGGGGAATACGCCTGATCCGGGGTAGCCCTAAAGGGGCTAGGACGAGTAATTATCCCTTCAATTGAACCTAGGACCTTTCTGATCTGTATGGCAATCAAAGCACTGAAGTTCATTTCTAGAGGAGTAGAATTTAAAAGCAGGGAAGTTATGTTCAACTTGTATAGAACCAGCTAGGGCAAACCAATTTAGTAAAAGAGGCATCAAACAGATGGTAGGCTCCTTATTTGCATATTCAAAGGGACTAATACCTGTTTCAGTTGCGCGCCCTGCACACCTTTTTTGATGCCTATACCAATAGGCTGGGCAGAGCACTTAAAGCTCATAATGTTCGCGCGCATGCAGCCCATCATATTGGATGCTTTGACACCTGATTTACCCCTGTAAAATGGGTGCAGCGCAACCAATTTCTAGGCCAAAATATCTTAAGACCAGAAAGGACTACAGGAGAGATTATCCTGATTCCACCCCAGTCAAGGCTCAGGAACAACAGAATTTTCTTTCCTAGGCCATTAATATGTCATGGGGATTTGGCATAAAAATAAAACAAAAAAGGTGACTCAACCGTGGCTAACAAGGGAAATTAGGGATAGCATAAGATCCAAGGAGAGGACATATAAATTGGCCAGAAAAAGCAGCAAACCTGAGGATTGGGAGCAGTTTAGAATTCAGCAAAGGAGGACAAAGGGATTAATTAAGAGGGGGGAAATAGAATATGAGAGTAAGCTTGCAGGGAACATAAAAACTGACTGTAAAAGCTTCTATAGATATGTGAAGAGAAAAAGATTGGTGAAGTCAAGCGTAGGTCCCTTGCAGCCAGAATCAGGGGAATTTATAATGGGGAACAAGGAAATGGCTGACGAATTAAATACATACTTTGGTTCTGTCTTCACAAAGGAGGACACAAATTAACTCCCAGAGATGTCAGGGAACATAGGGTCTAATGAGAGGGAGGAATTGAATGAAATCACTATTTGTAGGGAAATGGTGTTAGGGAAATTGACGGGATTGAAGGCCGATAAATCCCCAGGGCCTGATAATCTACATCCTAGGGTACTTAAGGAAGTGGCCCTAGAAATAGTAGATGCATTGCTGGACATCTTTCAAAATTCTATAGACTCTGGAACAGTTCCCATGGATTGGAGGGTAGCTAATGTAACCCCACTATTTAAAAAAGGTGGTAGAGAAAAAACGGGGAATTATAGACGGGTAAGCCTGACATCGGTAGTGGGCGAAATGCTAGAGACCATTATAAAAGATGTAATAGCAGAGCACTTGGAAAACAGTGACAGGATTGGACAAAGTCAACATGGATTTACAAAAGGGAAATCATGCCTGACTAATCTACTGGAATTTTTTGAGGATGTAACTGGTAGAATAGATAAGGGAGAAACAGTGGATGTGGTATATTTGGACTTTCAGAAGGCTTTCGATAAGGTCCCGCATAAGAGATTAGCGTGCAAAGTTAAAGCACATGGGATTGGGGGTGAGGTACTGATTTGGATAGAGAACTGGTTGGCAGACAGGAAGCAAAGAGTTGGAATAAACGGGTCTTTTTCCGAGTGGCAGGCAGTGACTAGTGGGGTACCACAGGGATCGGTGCTAGGACCCCAGCTATTCACAATATATATTAATGATCTAGACGAGGGAACTAGATGTAATATCTCTAAGTTTGCAGACGACACAAAGCTGGGTGGGCGTGTGTGCTGTAAGGAGGATGCAGAGAAACTCCAGTATGATTTGGACAGGTTAGGTGATTGGGCAGATGCATGATAATGTGGATAAATGCGAGGTTATCCACTTTGGTGGCAAAAACAGGAAGACAGATTATTATCTGAACAGCAATAGATTGGGAAAAGGGGAAGTGCGACGAGATCTGGGAGTCCTTGTGCACCAGTTGCTGAAGGTAAGCATGCAGGTGCAGCAGGCTGTTAAAAAGGCAAATGGTATGTTGGCCTTCATAACGAGAGGATTCGAGTACAGGAGCAAGGATGTCTTACTGCAGTTGTACAAGGCCTTGGTGAGACCATACCTTGAGTACTGTGTGCAGTTTTGGTCGCCTTATCTGAGGAAGGATGTTCTTGCCATGGAGAGAGTGCAGCGAAGATTTACCAGACTGATACCTGGGATGGCAGGAATGACATATGAAGAGAGATTGGGTCGATTAGGCTTATATTCGCTAGAGTTTCGAAGAATGAGAGGGGATCTCATTCAAACTTATAAAATTCTAACAGGACTAGACAGACTAGATGCAGGAAGGATGTTCCCGATGGCGGGGGAGTCCAGAACCAGAGGTCACATTCTAAGGATAAGGGCTAAGCCATTTAGGACTGAGATGAGGAGGAATTTCTTCACCCAGAGAGTGGTGAACCTGTGGAATTCTCTACCACAGAAGGCAGTTGAGGCCAATTCATTAACTATATTCAAGAAGGAGATAGATATATATCTTAAGGCTAAAGGGATCAAGGGATATGGGGAGAAAGCAGGGACAGGGTACTGAATTTGGATGATCAGCCATGATCTCATTAAATGGCGGAGCAGGCTCGAGGGGCCGAATGGCCTACTCCTGCTCCTATCTTCTATGCTTCTATGACACCTTTGGCGCCAGCCTGCTCCTTGCCAGGACCTAGCACCAGCAAAGAAGGCAGGTAATTGACTGCAGCTGCAAGCCTATGAGGCATGCAACTACATATTAGGCTTCCAAGATCAGGGCCTTCTGACTGCTATAGAGATCAGCAGCCTGAATGTGACAAAGAAATTCTATGGGGTATGGAAATTAAGTTATCCTTACTTGCCGGTCTTTGGCCTGCCGCCACACCCCCACTGGGGTTCCCAGTGAAAGTTCCTTCAGATATATGAGGCAGGAGGCCGAGAACTTCCCCTCCTACCTCAATAGCATGTTTTCCTACACTACAACAGTCACTACATCTAAAAAAAAGGACTTCATTGACTGTAAAGCACTTTGGGATGTCCGGAGGTCGTGAAAGGCACTATTTAAATGAAAGGCTTTCTTTTCTTCTTTCTTTCAATAGGTTTAAGCCTACTACAGGTGCAGGCCGAGCTCTTTCCCCTCAGGGAAATGATTATGCTCTTTGTGGGAAGGTAAGGTGGGTGGCTTCAAGATGACAAACCTGGCGATAGAAGCCTGGAATCAAGTCAAATCTCCGTGTGAGATTTAGTAGTCTCACACTTGAACCATACAGGTCCGCAGTACAAAGGCACTAGTAATAATTGACCATCTAGTGTGATGGAACCTGAAGAGGCAGACCTGTCACTGCTGGGGGGGGGGGGGGTCAGGATTCTACCTATTCGGCTCCAGAAAACTCTGCAAGACAAAGCCTCAGTGGGTAAGGAGGTCCTAACTGAAAAGACAGCAGGTAGCAACTCTGGTAAGCTGCTCAGTTTTATCGGGTTAAACTCCAGTAGTGCCCCTGCACACACTTGGGGGACCCCAAGCCTTGGCCTAAGTTATCTGGACTTGGGCAAATGGGATGTATCCCTACGGGGAGAGTGTGTGCACTCCTATTGGGAAAACAGTGGGGGCTATTTTGCCCGATAATTTAGGCGCTGGAGAGCCTCCGAAGTGGCCAAGATGGGGTTTTAAGCTGAAACTCCAGTTTAGCCCGCGTTTAATGCAAGACGCCAGCTTGATAAAGGAGTTGAAGCTTGCGCTAGGAACGGCTACCCGGAGGATCGTTAAGGAGCTGATTGCCACTTAAATTGCCAGATAGTGCTCATTAAAGAGGTTGCATGGCATTTTGGTGGATAGTACTTGGCCTAATGCCCTCTTCGAACAGCGACCAGCTGATTGGGAGTAAACTAGTAGTTGTAGAGGATTTTGCACACTACTTAAATGTATATCGCCCTTTTACTGTTCACTTGCTGCTGGAGGTTTGAAGAGGACTTTTGAAACACATCAGGAGACTTTCTGGGGCACTTTGTGAAGACTTCACCAACACTCAACATTTATTGCGGAAATTCTCTGAGGACTTCACCTAAAACAAGTAAGTGCTGTGCTACTCTACCTTATTGGACACCTTATAGGAGTCACCAGGAGAAAGGAATGCTTGGCTATCGGCATCCTGTTAGTGGTCCACCTTGGTCTGCAGGAGGAATGGGAAGAGGACATGAGGCCAGGCAGAGCAGCACCAGCTGCTGCAGGAGAGAGGGGGAGGTGGACTCTTTCCCCCCTGCGGGTACAGGACATCCCTCCTCCTCTGGACCTCCTCCACCAGGACCTCCAGTGCCGCGTCCGAGAACCTGTGCACACTCTCACTCGGTCCCTGAGCCATCCTGAAACATGCCGCTGTGTGTCAGTCAGTACACTCCAAATCTTCAGTGGAAGTGGTTGTGTGGAGCCCACATATATTGCTCCATGAAAATTGCGTCTAATCAGCACTTGAGTGCTAAATCTGCAGGTATCTGTTTTAGCACCTCCAGGCAAATTATGGTAATCAGCAATTAGGACCAAAATTGCATGCTAAAACCAGACTTTCAAACAGGCGTGTCTTATTAGCAGAACACCCATTTATCACCTGTTTTTACCCTTTCACCAAAATAACCCTCAGTAGGTCTACAGGTGGGTGGCGAATTCTCAGTAGCCGGACTGAGAGACTCTTAAGCACGGTGATGGGTTTCTGACACCCAGCTGAACAAAAACAATAGGCTGAATGACTTTTACTTGTTCCATATTTTCTCTTTCTCTATTTCATCAGAAACCCCAGTTTTGTTACAGACTTGTAATACTGCAATGTGTTCCAGTTCAATGGTTATTCCATTTGTATGTATGCATACAGTAGAAACCCATTTAACTAACTGGTTAGTTGAACTGACTGGACCTCCCAGCATTCCATATTGTATAATGACTTCATGATACTGGATATCAGGTTCTATGCTGAGTTAATATTTAATACAGTACAACACTTGATTTAATAAAAGGTCACTTATCTAAATGGGACTGTGTGTGACTGTGTGTGTGTGTGTGTGTGAGACTGTGTGTGTGACTGTGTGTGAGACTGTGAGAGTGTGTGTGTGACTGTGTGTGTGTGTGTGAGTGAGAGTGTGTGAGAGTGTGTGAGACTGTGAGAGTGTGTGTGTGACTGTGTGTGTGTGACTATGAGAGTGTGTGTGAGTGTGTGTGTGTGTGTGTGAGTGTGACTGTGTGTGCGTGACTATTCAAAAAGGGTGGTAGAGAGAATGCGGGGAATTATAGACCGGTAAGCCTGACATCGGTAGTGGGGAAAATGCTAGAGTCCATTATAAAGGATTTAATAGCTGAGCACTTGAAAAACAGTGACAGGATCGGACAAAGTCAACATGGATTTACAAAAGGTAAATCGTGCTTGACTAATCTACTGGAAGTTTTTGAGGATGTAACTGGGAAAATAGATAAGGGAGAACCAGTAGATGTGGTGTATTTGGACTTTCAAAAGGCTTTCGAAAAGGTCCCGCATAAGAGATTAGCGTGTAAAGTTAAGGCACATGGGATTGGGGGCAAGGTATTGACTTGGATAGAGAACTGGTTGGCGGACAGAAAGCAGAGAGTAGGAATTAATGGGTCTTTTTCCGAGTGGCAGGCAGTGATTAGTGGGGTACCGCACAGTTCGGTCCTTGGACCCCAGCTATTCACAATATACATTAATGATCTGGATAAGGGAACTAAATGTAATATCTCCAAGTTTGCAGATGACACAAAGCTGGGTGGGCGTGTGTGCTCCGAGGAGGATACTGAGAAACTCCAGGATGATTTGGACAGGTTGGGTGAGTGGGCAGAAGCGTGGCAGATGCAATATAGAACATAGAACATAGAACAGTACAGCACAGTACAGGCCCTTCGGCCCTCGATGTTGTGCCGAGCATTGTCCGAGACCAAGATCAAGCTGTCACACTCCCTATCACTCTGGTGTGCTCCATGTGCTTATCCAATAACCGCTTGAAAGTTCCTAAAGTGTCCGACTCCACTATCACAGCAGGCAGTCCATTCCACACCCCAACCACTCTCTGAGTAAAGAATCTACCTCGGACATCCCTTCTATATCTCCCCCCATGCACCTTATAGTTATGCCCCCTTGTAACAGCTGCCTCTACCCGAGGAAATAGTCTCTGAACATCCACTCTATCTATCCCCCTCATCATCTTATAAACCTCTATTAAGTCGCCTCTCATCCTCCTCCGCTCTAAAGAGAAAAGCCCCAACTCCCTCAATCTTTCCTCATAAGACCTCCCCCCCAAACCAGGCAGCATCCTGGCAAATCTCCTTTGCACTCTTTCCAATGCTTCCACGTCCTTCCTATAGTGAGGTGACCAGAACTGCACACAATATTCCAAATGTGGTCTCACCAAGGTCCTGTACAGTTGCAGCATAACCTCACGGTTCTTAAACTCAAACCCTCTGTTAATAAACGCCAACACACCATAGGCCTTCTTTACTGCTCTATCCACTTGAGTGGCAACCTTCAGAGATCTGTGGATATGAACCCCCAGATCCCTCTGCTCCTCCACGTTCCTCAGAACCCTGCCGTTGACCCTGTAATCCTTATTCAAATTTGCCCTACCAAAATGAATCACCTCGCACTTATCAGGGTTAAATTCCATCTGCCATTTTTCGGCCCAGCTCTGCATCCTATCAATGTCTCTTTGCAGCCTACAACTGCCCTCCACCTCATCCACTACTCCACCAATCTTGGTGTCATCAGCAAATTTACTGATCCACCCTTCAGTCCCCTCCTCCAAGTCATTGATAAAAATCACAAACAGCAGAGGACCCAGCACCGACCCCTGTGGCACACCGCTGGTAACTGGTCTCCAGTCCGAAAATGTTCCATCCACCACCACCCTCTGCCTTCTATGAGATAGCCAGTTACTTATCCAATCGGCCAAATTTCCCTCTATCCCACAACTCCTTACTTTCTTCATGAGACGACCATGGGGAACCTTATCAAACGCCTTACTAAAATCCATGTATACGACATCAACTGCTCTACCTTCATCTACACACTTAGTTACCTCCTCAAAGAATTCAATCAAATTTGTTAGGCAAGACTTACCCTTCACGAATCCGTGTTGACTATCCCTGATTAAGTTGCCCCTTTCCAAATGGTCATAAATCCTATCCCTCAGGACCTTTTCCATTATCTTACCAACCACCGAAGTAAGACTAACCGGCCTATAATTACCAGGGTCATTCCTATTTCCTTTCTTGAAGAGAGGAACAACATTCGCCACTCTCCAGTCCTCTGGCACCATCCCCGTGGACAGTGAGGACCCAATATAACGTGGATAAATGCGAGGTTATCCACTTTAGTGTCAAAAACAGAAAGGCAGACTATTATCTGAATGGCAATAGATTGGGAGAAGGGTAAGTGCAACGAGACCTGGGTGTCCTTGTGCACCAGTCGCTGAAGGTAAGCATGCAGGTGCAGCAGGCGGTGAAGAAGGCAAATGGTATGTTGGCCTTCATAGCGAAAGGGTTTGAGTATAGGAACAGGGATGTCCTGCTGCAGTTGTACAGGGCCTTGGTGAGACCACACCTTAAGTACTGTGTGCAGTTTTGGTCGCCTTATCTGAGGAAGGATGTTCTTGCCATGGAAGGAGTTCAGCGAAGATTCATAAGGCTGATACCTGGGATGGCAGGAATGACATATGAGGAGAGATTGGGTCGATTGGGCTTATACTCGCTGGAGTATAGAAGAATGAGAGGGGATCTCATCGAAACATATAAAATTCTGACAGGTCTGGACAAACTAGATGCAGGAAGAATGTTCCCGATGGTCGGAGAGTCCAGAACCAGGGGTCATAATCTAAGGATAAGGGGTAAGCCATTTAGGACAGAAATGAGGAAGAATTTCTTCACCCAGAGAGTGGTGAACCTGTGGAATTCTCTACCACAGAAGGTAGTTGAGGCCAAGTCATTAAATATATTCAAGAATGAGTTAGATATATTTCTTAAAGCTAAAGGTATCAAGGGATATGGTGAGAAGGCAGGTACAGGTAACTGAGTTTGGATGATCAGCCATGATCTCATCGAATGGCGGAGCAGGCTCGAGGGGCCAAATGGTCTACTCCTGCTCCTATCTTCTATGTTTCTATGTGACTGTGAGAGAGTGTGTGAGTGTGTGTGTGAGACAGTGTGAGTGTGACTGTGTGTGAGACTGTGAGAGTGTGTGTGTGTGACTATGAGAGTGTGTGTGAGTGTGTGTGTGTGTGTGTGAGTGTGACTGTGTGTGTGTGACTGTGAGAGAGTGTGTGAGTGAGTGAGTGTGTGACTGTAAGAGAGTATGTGAGAGTGTGTGTGTGACTGTGTGTGTGTGACTGTGAGAGTGTGAGTGTGTGTAAATGTGACTGAGAGAGTGTGTGTGTGTGACTGTGTGTGAGACTGTGTGTGTGTGAGAATGTGACTGTGAGAGAGTGTGTGTGGCTGTGTGTGAGACTGTGTGTGTGTGTGACTGAGTGTGTGTGTGTGTGTGTGTGTGTGAGACAGTGTGAGTGTGACTGTGTGTGAGACTGAGAGTGTGTGTGTGTGACTGTGAGAGAGTGTGTGAGTGAGTGTGTGTGTGACTGTAAGAGAGTGAGAGTGTGTGTGTGACTGTGTGTGTGTGACTGTGAGAGTGTGTGTGTGTGTAAATGTGACTGTGAGAGAGTGTGTGTGTGTGAGACTGTGTGTGTGTGTGAGAGAATGTGACTGTGAGAGAGTGTGTGTGGGACTGTGTGTGAGACTGTGTGTGTGTGTGACTGTGTATGTGTGACTGAGTGTGTGAGAGAGAGAGAGAGAGAGAGAGAGAGAGAGAGAGAGAGTGTGTGTGTGTGTGTGTGTGTGTGTGAGTGTGTGTGTGTGAGACAGTGTGAGTGTGACTGTGTGTGAGACTGTGAGAGTGTGTGTGACTGTGAGAGAGTGTGTGAGTGAGTGTGTGTGTGACTGTAAGAGAGTATGAGAGAGTGTGTGTGTGACTGTGTGTGTGTGACTGTGAGAGTGTGTGTGTGTGTAAATGTGACTGAGAGAGTGTGTGTGTGTGAGACTGTGTGTGTGTGTGTGTGAGAGAATGTGACTGTGAGAGAGTGTGTGTGGCTGTGTGTGAGACTGTGTGTGTGTGTGACTGTGTATGTGTGACTGAGTGTGTGTGTGTGAGTGAATGTGACTGTGTGTGTGTGTGTGACTGTGTGACTGTAAGAGAGTGTGTGTGACTGTGCGTGAGACTGTGCGTGAGACTGTGTGTGAGTGTATGTGTGTGACTGTGTGTGTGTGACTGAGAGTGTGTGTGTGAATGTGAGTGGGACTGTGTGTGTGTGTGACTGTGAGAGTGTGTGTGTGTGTGTGTGTGTGACTGTGTGTGAGATTGTGTGTGACTGTGAGTGTGTGACTATGACTGTGTGACTGTGAGAGAGTGTGTGAGAGTGTGTGTGACTGTGTGCGTGTGTGTGTGACTGTGTGAGTGTTTGTGTGTGTGAGACTGTGTGAGTGTGACTGAGAGTGTGTGAGTGTGTGTGTGTGTGTGAGACTGTGTGAGTGCGACTGTGTGTGTGACTGTGAGAGAGTGTGTGTGTGTGAGACTGTGTGTGTGTGACTATGAGAGTGTGAGTGTGTGTGTGAGTGTGTGTGAGACTGTGTGAGACTGTGAGTGTGACTGTGTGTGACTGTGTGACTGTGAGAGTGTGTGTGTGACTATGAGAGTGTGTGTGCGTGTATAAATGTGACTGTGTGTGACTGAGTGTGTGTGTGTGTGTGTATAAATGTGACTGTGTGTGTGACTGTGTGACTGAGAGTGTGTGTGTGTGTATAAATGTGACTGTGTGACTGTGTGACTGAGAGTGTGTGAGTGTGTGTGTGTGTGAGACTGTGTGAGTGCGACTGTGTGTGTGACTGTGAGAGAGTGTGTGTGTGTGAGACTGTGTGTGTGTGACTATGAGAGTGTGAGTGTGTGTGTGAGTGTGTGTGAGACTGTGTGAGACTGTGTGAGTGTGACTGTGTGTGACTGTGTGACTGTGAGAGTGTGTGTGTGACTATGAGAGTGTGTGTGTGTGTATAAATGTGACTGTGTGACTGTGTGACTGAGAGAGTGTGTGTGAGTGTGTGTGTGACTGTGTGTGAGACTGTGTGAGTGTGACTGTGTGTGTGACTGTATGTGTGACTGTGTGTGTGTGTGTGAATGTGACTGTGTGTGTGTGTGACTGTGACTGTAAGAGAGTGTGTGTGACTGTGTGAGACTGTGTGTGAGACTGTGTGTGTGACTGTGTGTGAGATTGTGTGACTATGACTGTGTGACTGTGAGAGTGTGTGAGAGTGTGTGTGTGACTGTGAGTGGGACTGTGTGTGTGTGTGAGACTGTGAGAGAGTGTGTGAGTGTGCGAGCGTGTGTGTGTGACTGTGTGTGACACTGTGAGTGTGTGACTATGACTGTGTGACTGTGTGTGTGTGTGTGTGTGTGTGTGTGTGTGCGCGTGTGTGCGCATGAGAGAGATTTTCATCCAGAAATCATACCCGAATACTTAAAGGGTTAAAAAATATATTGTTGTATTGAAGAATCAAAGATTCTTATTTGCTGCATCAATCTACATAGATCATTTCCATTAATATTACTTTAGTTTCAGCTTCATTAGTCCCACAGTGCAGCTAAATTTAAACACCTCCCTCCCATCCACAACTCTGTAATTACAACAGAGTCTTATAAACATCACAGATATAATAGGGTTGATTTTCTGTGTCGTCTCCCACAGTGAGGCACCTAGTACACCATGAGTGCAGATCAGAAAATCATGGGTATGCTGGCTATACATTTACAAATTGCACTTACAGTGGGCCAGGTACCTTGCCCAGGGCAAGGACTTGGAAAATCCACCCTTATATATAAAATCATCCAGATGCCAAACTTGGGAATTGAATTTCTCCGATTCAATAAACAGATCATCTGCAGCAGACTGAAAGGACTGGTTTGCCAGATTTTCCCCTTCCATCTGACAGATTGCAACTTCACTGTCTGAAGGGACTATAGCACTGTCTTTGGCATATAAATCAGGATTATACGCCATTGTCACTAAGACTATTTTGGAGCTGTAAATATGACCCTTCCTTCACCCCTTGCTTTATGGATAATTAGTGGAATGAGAAGGAACAGCATAAAACAGCATCACTGTTTAAGGGATAGAAAAGTAATGCATTATTATGCTTTAAACCTCTGTGTTTCGTGCAGGTGCTCTTTTCTTTCTTATTCTTTGCGGGAATGAAAAATTAACCTAACAATGGCAGATCAATTCTGCCACCTGCTGGTTGAGAAACATTGATGTGGTTGTATCACACTCCTGCATTGGTGGTCTGGCACGGTTTTATTTCTTTCTCCTTGTTAAATGCTGAGTCATTACAGACGCTCCTATGGTCCAACCTGTAATAATGCCAAACCTCCTCTGTTTCTTTGTAGAGTTTAGACTTTAGGTCTGCCTTTGTGTTTTTACTAGAATTCACCAGCTGGTTTTGTCTGTTCAAAATAAACTGACTTATCCTTTATATGAGGATGAAAATACTAGCAGGCAGTTCAGGCCATCTTGCCTTGCCACTGAGACTCCTCAGATCAGACTACTGCTCAGATCAGCACCCTAGACAGCCAACAAAGTAAGCAATAATTTGGGTAAGTATTTCCATGTAAATGCTCATATGGTTAGGAATCCAAAAAATATTTGCTATGTTTAAATATTTTAGCCCCTGGGCTAAAGACACAGAGGCCTAGAAATTCCCTACCTTACCGCCAACCGTTAGTGCCGTATTTCTGCAATAAATGGTGGCCACCTTGCTTCCAGTGGCCGTCATTTTGGTGCGGTCCATAGTGCTGCCGTTGCCAGCGCTCGGCGCTCAAATTCAAATGTGCAGATTGTGACGTCAATTGGCGTGCAACGCCTGATTTGATGCACGATTGTGATTTTTGACGTCACCGCACGCCATAACGCCCTCTCCAAACCACGCACGGAAGAACGTGCCTGCAGCAGTACTGCAGAGACGCTGTCAGCGTTTCTTAAAGGGACACACACATCTTTCAAGTAAGTTTCGATTTCAGCTTTTGGAGTGGATTTTTATATTTTATTGAAGTAGTTGCTAGGTGCACTGGGTTTAAAAAGTTGTTAAAGTGTGCAGGGAGTCCAGGGAGTGCTCTTGGATGCTTGCAAGGCTTTGGATGGTAAAGGAAGGCCTCTGAGAAGACAGAAAATGCTGGAAATATTTAGCAGGTCAGGCAGCATCTGTGGAGAGAGAAACAGAGGCTGCATTTTCATAGGGCCGTTGAGGCGGGATTGGAGGCGTGTGGGGGGTTAAAATTGCAGAAACTGGCGGGTGGGCCTGATCCCGCCTCCATCCCGTCTCCACGCAATTTTGATGAAATCGTGTCTACTGGTCCCGTCTCCGTCCCGCCTCCAAGAGGCGGGAGAGGCCATTAATGCCTTTAACAAGCCCTAAATTGGCTCTGTAATGCCATTTTGATAGTTTTTTGCTAGTTTAACCCTTTTCCCACGTGAAGCACACCTGATCTAAACACGCCAGTGAAACCTGGCGGGAGCACAAGTGGATTGCTGACTCTCAGCTGCAGCTCAACCATTAAATAGGAGATTTGATCAGCCATCATTTGCAGGTGGCAGGACTTTGTTGTCACAGGTCTGGGGGAACTTTTAGAAGGCATAACCACAGCTCTGGAAGTTTGGAGCCTGACACCCATCTCCAGTGTGACCTCCTGGGAAACCCCTCTCGCCACCCTCATTGAGCGCTTCCTCAACTGAGGCATATACCAGAGGCATGGGAGCCATTTATTTCCTTCCCTCCTGGGCATCAGATGAGGACGAACACCAGCCGCGGCACCAGCAGAACCATGAACAACAGCAGCACCAACAGCAGCAGCAGGAGCGCCAAGCTGCTGCTCACCCGCCTGAAGCTGCACAGGCCAGAAGGGGCCAGCGCATGGAAGGCCGTCGGTGCAGGAGATACCCCCCAAACAGGGTCTACAGACACAGGGTCAGCTACCTCAACATGTCTGAGCAGCAGTGCCAAAGGCGGCTACGACGTTCGCGAGAGGTAGTGGGTGACATCTGCGCAATGCTGCAACAAGACCTGGAGCCCAGAGGACCAGGTGGACACTCCTTACCAGTGGCCATCAAAGTCACTACCGCACTCAACTTTTTTGCCTCAGGCTTATTCCGGGATCAGCAGCAGACATCAGCGGCATCTCCCAGGCGGCCGCACACACCTGCATCACGCAGGTAACCGATGTCCTCTTTGCCATCGCGCACAATCACATCCATTTTACCAAGGATCGAGCAAGTGTCACAGCGCGTGCGGTTGGATTAGCTAATCTGGCAGGCTTTCCAAGGGTGCAGGGCGTCGTTGACTGCACACATGTGGCCCTTAAGGCACCCCATCGCAATCCAGGTATTTTTGTCAACCGCAAGGGCTTCCACTCCCTCAACGTTCAGCTGGTGTGTGACCACAAGAAGGAAGTTTTGCATGTTTGTGCCAAGTACCCTGGCAGTTGCCATGACTCCTTCATACTGCGCCAGTCTAGTGTGCCTCCACTATTCAGTCCGCCAGACCAACTTAACGGATGGCTACTTGGAGACAAGGGCTATCCCCTGAAGACGTGGCTAATGACGCCATTGAGGAGCCCATCCAACACAGCTGAGGAGAGCTACAACTCCAGCCACATTTCCACCAGAGCCATAATCGAGCAAACCATCGGTATGCTGAAGATGCGCTTCAGATGCCTGGATAGATCAGGTGGAGCCCTGCAATACTCAGCAGCCAGGGTCTCCAGAATCGTCGTGGTTTGCTGTGCACTTCACAACATGGCACAGCGTCGTGGCTTGCAGATGCCGGAGGACCAAGTGGCTCCTCACATAGCCTCCTCAGATGAGGAGGAGGAGGAGGAGAGAGAACGAACATCTTGCAAAGGCCCATCAACCAGCAGCAGCATTACGCGAGACCATAGCTGCCTGGAATGCAAGGGACGCATTCATTTTGGCCAGATTTGCTTAGCCTAGACAATCAAGCACTTTTGCCTCGCAGCTTCTTACCAGAGCTACGACAATGGCCCAGACCCAGCAGATCCCCAACAATTTGACCACCATACTGACAACTGCAAGTTATCCTAAGGCCTCATTGTGGAAGTCCCATTAGCGAAATGACAGACGCCACAACTGCAGCTGTAGCCATCAGAGTTTTTATTTACTCTTAACAGCTGATGGCCTTTTTACATTAAACATCAAATTTCACCCAAGTGACTACCCTTGTGACTATTTGTGCAGTATCTTTCTCTTACGTGTGCTCCTACGTGGTGCTTCCCCTGTGGCTTCAGCAGAGGTGGAGGCCCCCCTGCTCAGTTTGTTGCTGCTCCTGTCTCGACACCTTTGGCGGGCGTCCTCTGGGGTTGCGAACCTGCGAGGGCTCGGCAACAGTCTGCTGCTCCTGTGGCTGGGCAGGGGTTGAGACGCCGATCTCAGTTGGATGCGGACTCTGGTGGGGCTCTGACCGAGGACTTGTCAGTGGCATGGAAGTGTGAGCACTTGGAGAGGAGCCCCCACCTCCTTGTTGTCTGCCACCAACATCCCTCTCATTGGTCAGGTCCACCTCAGCGCTTGCAAGTGGATTGAGAGCACCTTGCTGCACATCAGGGGGGCCATGGGGACCCGTATCTGCACTGGCAGTCCTACTCAGAAGGACTTCCATGAAGGTCTGGTTTCTCTGTTCAATAGATGTCCATCGCTCCTCCAGAGATGTCATTCTATTCAGAACACTCACCATGTTTTCTGCACTCTGGCGACTTATCACCTCCATGGAGGTTGCCATCCTTTCCATGGTGATGCGTTCATACGCCAATGACTCCACAAAGGCTCTGCTCTTGTTCGCTATGGACTCCTCCATTCGCTCCACACTCGCAGCGACCCTGGAGACAACACCTGTCAGAGACTCCTGCATCTGTTCCTGGAGTCCCAGCACCGCTGATCTTATGGATGGCCCAAGAGGCAGAGGGTCGACATGCAGCTGAGCCAAGCTAGGAGAGTCCTGCGCCCTTCGACTAGGACTCTCCACTGCTGTCCCTGTCTCCACCATCTGCTGATGCTCACTTGTGAGCTGTGATACACCAGGTGACAACACTTCTCTATGTCCCGAGAGTCCCACCGAGGTGTGAGTCTCTGCGCTGGTGCTGGGTGCGCTGAATTCTGCTGACGCTGCGCCCTCAGAGGTTGCAGATTCCTCTGAGGAGTCTGGATGTTCAGGCTGGTCCTCCTGGCTAGTGGGGACAGGTGCTTGCGATGGTCCTGTGGGGGAGTAAAGGAAAGAGTCAGAGATCTGATGCCAAGGTTACATGCACATTGCATATTGCAGATGATCATAAATCCATCTGTTAGAGCTTCAGATTCATTATCAGCGACTCATGCAATGTCAATGAGAGAGATGGAACACTATTCAGTTACCAGCTTGCTGTGATGCACCCGTCTGTCCGTCCCCCACTTGTGCATCGTCCTCCACTCCCACGATCTCCAGGACCGCATCCTCCCAGGGGGTGAGCTGGGCTGATGAAGGTGGCCCTCCTCCTGTCCTGGCTCTTTCCCTTTTATTGTGAGCTCTTTTCCTGCAATGAGGGAGACAAGTGGAGTTTGAGGAGTTTGAGTGAGATTGAAGGAGTGAGTGTAGAGAGTCCATAGCATAGATGCTTAGAAGGAGACAAAGATGGAGTGAGGTGGCAAGACCAAAAGCCCTCCCTGTGTGTTGTAAGTTGTTTTCATAGCATGACAGCGATAGGGAGTGTGAGGGCTGCATAGTTGAATAGTAAGGTGAATGTGACCATAGAGGGAGAGGGAATGGGTAAGGGTACATGGATGTCAGTGTCAAGTGGGATATGGAGGAAGAGGTTGCTAAAGCTGAGTGCTGGTGAGGAGAGGCAATGGGGATCAGAATGAGGGTGAAGGGAAAGTCATACTCACTTTTGCAGTGCGTAGAAGGTCATGAAACCTCTTCCTGCACTGGAGCCAGGTTCTGCGGGTGATGGATAAAGAGTTGATCTCCTGGGTGACCTGGACCCACACAGCCTTGGTCTGCTGGGGAGGCTTCTTCCTCCCTGAGGAAGGGAAGAGCACCTCTCTGTTGGCTCTTGCTCCCTCCATTAAAGCTTGCAGGGCAACGTCATCGAACCTGGGAGCAGACCTGGGTCTTTGGCTGGCCATTCCTCCTGCAGTTGCCTCTAAGATACAAGCCCAGAAGCTTGGCAGTCTGCAGAAGAAGCAAGGCTTGTTGCAGACTTAAATGCAGCAGCAATGATGACGTCATCAGAGGCGACTTTCAGACTAGAATAACTCATTGGCCATGGGTTCCCACACGTTGGAACTCAATTGGCCAATTAAGTTAAAATCGCATCACTCTCCCACATCGATCTAGATTCGGGTGGGCAACACAAAAAGCGGATAACACGACCCCAACCCGCCCCAATATCAAAATCCAGCCCAGAGTTAATGTTTCAGGTCAAGATGCTGCCTGACCTGCTGAGTATTTCCAGCATTTTCTGTTTTTATTTCAGATTTCCAGCATCCGCAGTATTTTGCCTCTGAGAAGACCACTTGCTCACAGTCCTGGGGGGCACATGAAGATAAAGCAGAGGCAGCAAAGGGGACAAGCTGCTTGCAGAGGCAAGAGGAAGAAGAAGAGGAAGAAGCAGAAGAGGAGGGCGCAGAAGAGGAGGGCGCAGAAGAGGAGGGCGCAGAAGAGGAAGACGCAGCAGAGAAAGACACAGAAGGGAAAGAAGCAGAAGGAAGGTTTCAGCCCAGACAGCCCCTTTCTGGCCAGGATATCCAGGATCAAATCATCCGCCTGTGGTACCAGTGACCACAACCTCAATTCACCTTTCAACATTTGTCCCACACCTTACCTTGCTTCTGTTACTGATCATCAGTGTCCTCTTGGCCACAATGCTGAAATAAAAGCCATCACAAAGCAAACTTTCCAATCCAACTTTATCCATATATGCATCTAATATGACATCAAGAAATTAACTAATCACCCTTGTGCATTCCCTTAGTAAATGTCTTGCGTGTATCTTTACCTATCCTATTGATATCACGCAGTGTTACCCCAGTGGCTGCAACATGGCTGGTGGAAGGCTGCTGACTTTCAGTGGGGGAGACTGCAGATGGCTTTGCAGGACAACCTCAAGGAGCTGGTGGCTGGGAGTGTGAAATCAAGTGACGGTGTTGCTTCTTCTTCTTCACTCTCCTCTCCCTCTTTTTGGTCAACCACTGACTGGGCAGGCTGGATTTCTTGGTATCTGAAATGAGGAAGGCACAAGGGTGGAGTTGTGGTGAGGGGAGGTGAAGAGATCGCAAAGTCTCTGTTTGAAGAATGGACTCAGTCGAGTATATTTTGTGGACTTTATGGGATTTTTCTGAGGGTATTTTCCCTGTGATGGGATCACCCTGTGCAGATATGTGAAAAACTGGTTTGTTAAAACTCCAGAGAACGCATGGCAGTTGGCTGTGACAAAAGAACTGTCAGTCATCCAGAATGTATAGGTTCGCCCAACAGTCCTGGAAAAGGGAAGGGGGCCATTGACCCGTTGAACTTGAACCTATTAGAAAGCCACTCTAATATGCAAAAGCACTTCTCACCTCCATCTCAGAAGAGAAGCAGAACAATGAACCCACTGGCCTAGCCAGCCGGAGAGGAGCCAGTTTTTCCCAACACAAAGACCAAGAGATGTCCCAGACTTAGGGCCATTAGTCCAATCACGGAATACTCATGGGTCTGAGGATGACCCATCACTGATTAAGCACCGGAGTGCTTAGAAACAAAAGAATTTTAAAGATTGGCGGGAAAGATAGGGGTAGCGAGACTCCTATAAAGATAGACCCTTTCCCACCATTCTCTCTCTCTCTCTCGCTCTCGCTGCACCAAGATCGACCTAACAAGAAGTACCAGAGGAAGAAGCAGCTAAGTGGAGCGATCGAGACCGACTGTGTGTGGTGGTAAGCATGGTCTCGAGTGTCCCAAGCCAGTAACCAGAGGGCTCAGAGTTTTTCTCAGAAGTGAAGCTTTTGGGCTATTCCGGGGTGGGAGCTTAGTTTGGTTCAACCAGGCGAAGGGGCTTATGCGACTGGGTAATTTGTTGGTAGGGGTGGAATTAGAGTCCACCATAGCAACAAAGGAATTACTGCTTGTCATAGTCCCCAGTTGGGTACTGTATGTATGTTGTTTGTAACCTGGATTTTTATTCTCCACAGAGACAGTGATTTTGTTTAGTAGTGCATATTTTAGCCAGTGTATGTTAGACCAAATAAATATAAGTTCGATTTTTCACCGAAGCATTCCTGTCCGTGACTTATTTCATTTACACTCTGAATAATAATTCCCGGGTATAGAACTTTCATAAGGCGGGGGCGATTCAAACCGTCCGTCTAGCAATTGGGCTAGGATCAAAACCGCTTACAGAGGGCAGGAAAGTAAGAGGTGCTTGCTTACACCATGTGCAGCTTGTAAATCAGAAGAGATTGTGGGATGAGGGTGAAGTGGGATGTGAGAAGGTGGATAACGTTTGAGGATACCAGTACCTTGTATTTTTTCAGCCCCGCCACTGGCCAAGGGCTCACACATGCCGCTGCCAAGAATGGCCAGCACCATCTCCTCCTAGGGGATGAGGTGAAGCGAAGAATGTGAGGTGTGCCTCGTGTTTGATAGAGATTGTTGGTAGATGAGTGATGGGGGAGGGTGGTCATGCATTGAGCAGTGTGTGAGGCTAGTACAGCAGCTGGCAGGAGACGGCTTTTGTAGATGCATTCACTGACCTTGACCACTGGTGTGAGGTCATTAAACATCTTTGGGCACTGGAGCTAGGTCCTGGGGGCGACACTGCTGGCAGTGACGGCCTCGGCGATCTGGTCCCACATCCTTCATTCTGGAGGGCCTCCTGGCCCCCTGTGGGTAAAGGACCTCTCTTCCACTTTTCACCCCCTGCACAAAGCTGGAGTGCTGCATGCGAGACACTGGGTGCCCTTTTCCTAGCCTGTTGAGCCATTTGTGTTAATGTTGAAGCACTTTTACCATTTTCTACATGCAGAAGACAGTTCGGCTTTAAGAGCTGAAGATTTCCTAGATTGGAATTATTTTTAATATTTATTTTCAGAAGGCAGTTGAGCTTTAAGGGTTGGAGACTGCCCATTTCTAAATGTTTTTTTCAGAAGGCAGTTCCCCTTTAAGTGCTCGAGACTGCTTTTTAAAATGACAGCCTTGCTTTAAGGAAAGGCAGCCTCGCTCCAGAGATGCTACGGCCTTGCTACATTGACCTCCTGCTGAGCGCACAGCCTGAAGCAGCTGGTTGGTTGCTCAGTTGTGCGCTCCACTCATCCAAATCAGCAGGCAGCACCAAAATAACGGCGATGTCTGCGATCTTTTTCCGGGCGCGAGCAAATCTCGCCCCGCGTTGGCACCGCCCATTTTCGGGCTTTATCAAATTTCTAGGCCAGGCTTTTTATGCACAACCATCATGGGACCAGCACAGAAGCAATTGATGCCCAAGGTCAGAGAAAATGACTGCAAGTTTACAGTATGAGGACCCTATAAAGGCAAACGTTATGATGCATGAGACCCAAGACACAACACAGAAGCACAAAACTTCCCTTGGGCAATTTATAGATGTTGCATTTCAACCTGGGGTACATAGAAGACAGTAACTTTTTTTTTTATTCGTTCCTGAGACGTGGGCATCACTGGCAAGGTCAGTATTTATTGCCCATCCCTAAGTGCCCTTGAGCAGGTGGTGGTGAGCCGCCTTCTTGAACAGCTGCAGTCCGTGTGGTGAAGGTACTCCCACAGTGCTGTTAGGGAGTTCCAGGATTTTGACCCAGCAACGATGAAGGAACGGCGATATATTGTCCATGTCAGGATGGTGTGTAACTTGGAGGGAAACTTGCAGGTGATGGTGTTCCCATTCGTCTGCTGCCCTTGTCCTTCTAGGTGGAAGAGGTCGCGGGTTTGAGAGGTGCTGTGAAGAAGCTTTGGCGAGTTGCTGCAGTGTATCTTGTAGATGGTACACACTGCAGCCACGGTGCGCCGGTGGTGGAGGGAGTGAATGTTTAAGGTGGTGGATGGGGTGCCGACCAAGCAGGCTGCTTTGTCCTGGATGGTGTCAAACTTCTTGAGTGTTGTTGGAGCGGCACTCATCCACGCAAGTGGAGAGTATTCCATCACACTCCTGACTTGTGCCTTGTAGATGGTGGAAAGGCTTTGAGGAGTCAGGAGGTGGAGTGCACAACTTGCCGCAGAATACCCAGCCTCTGACTTGCTCTTGTGGCCACAGTATTTATGTGGCTGTTTCAGTTAAGTTTCTGGTCAATGGTGACCCCCAGAATGTTGATGGTGGGGGATTCGGCAATGGTAATGCCATTGAATGTCAAGGGCTGGTGGTTAGACTCTATCTCGTTGGAGATAGTCATTGCCTGGCACTTGTGTGGTACGAATGTTACTTGCCACTTGTCAGCCCAAGCCTGAATGTTGTCCAGGTCATGCTGCATGCGGGTATGGACTGCTTCATTATCTGGGGAGCTGCGAATGGAACTGAACACTGCAATCATCAGCGAGCATCCCCACTTCTGACTTTATGATGGAGGGAAGGTCATTGATGAAGCAGCTGAAGATGGTTTGGCCTAGGACACTGCCCTGAGGAACTCCTGCAGCAATGTCCTGGGCTGTGATGATTGACCTCCAACAACCACAACCATCTCCCTTTGTGCTAGGTATGACTCCAGCCAGTGGAGAGTTCCCCCTCCCCCCCCCCCCCCCGATTCCCATTTACTTCAATTTTACTGGGGCTCCTTGATGCCACACTCGGTCAAATGCTGCCTTGATGTCTAGGGCAGTCACTCTCACCTTACCTCTGGAATTCAGCTCTTTTGTCCATGTTTGGACCAAGGCTGTAATGAGGTCTGGAGCCGAGTGGTCCTGGCGGAACTAAAACTGAGCATCGGTGAGCAGGTTATTGTTGAGTAAGTGCCGCTTGATAGCACTGTCGATGATGATCGAGAGTTGACTGATGGGGCGGTAATTGGCCGGATTGGATTTGTCCTGCTTTTTGTGGACAGGACATACCTGGGCAGTATTCCACATTGTTGGGTAGATGCCAGTGTTGTAGCTGTAATGGAACAGCTTGGCTAGAGGCGCAGCTAGTTCTGGAGCGCAAGTCTTCAGCATGACAGCCGGGGTGTTGTCGGGACCCATAGCCTTTGCTGTATCCAGCGCACTCAGCCGTTTCTTGATATCATGTGGAGTGAATCGAATTGCCTGAAGACTGGCTTCTGTGATGGTGGGGACGTCAGGAACAGGCCGATATAGATCATCCACTCGGCACTTCTGGCTGAAGATAGTTGCAAACGCTTCAGCCTTGTCTTTTGCACTTGCGTGCTGGGCTGCGCCATCGTTGAGGATGGGGATGTTCATGGAGCCTCCTCCTCCCGTTAGTTGTTTAATTGTCCACCACCGTTCGTGACTGGATGTGGCAGGACTGCAGAGCTTTGATCTGACCCGTTGATTGTGGGATCACTTAGCTCTGTCTATTGCCATGCTGCTTTCACTGTTTAGCATGCATGTAGTCCTGTGTTGCAGCTTCCCCAGGATGGCACCCCATTTTTAGGTACTCCTGGTGCTGCTCCTGGCCTGCTCTTCTGCATTCCTCATTAAATCAGGGTTGGTCCACTGGCTTGATGGTAATGGTAGAGTGAGGGATATGCCAGGTCATGAAGTTACAGATTGTGGAGGAATACAATTCTGCTGCTGCTGATGGCCCACAGCGCCTCATGGATGCCCAGTTTTGCGCTGCTAGATCTGTTCTGAATCTATCCCATTTAGCACGGTGGTACTGCCACACAACATGATGGAGGGTGTCCTCAGTGTGAAGACGGGTCTTTGTCTCTGTGACTGTGTGGTGGTCACTGCTACCAATGCTGTCATGGACAGATGCATCTGCGACAGGTAGATTGGTGAGGACGAGGTCAAGTAGGTTTTTGCCTCGTGTTGGTTCTCTCACCACCTGCCGCAGGCCCAGTCTGGCATTGAAGTCCCCCACCCAGAGTACATTCTGTGCCCTTGCTACTCTCAGTGCTTCTTCCAAGTGGTGTTCGACATGGAGGAGTACTGATTCATCAGCTGAGGGAGGGCAGTAGGTGGTAATCAGGAGGAGGTTTCCTTGCCCATGCTTGACCTAAAGCCATGAGACTTCATGGGGTCCGGAGTCAATGTTGAGAACTCCCAAAGCCACACCCTCCCAACTGTATACCACTGTGCCGCCTCCTCTGGTGGGCCTGTCCTGTCATTGGGACAGGACATATCCAGGGATGGTGATGGAGGAGTCTGGAACATTGGCTGAAAGGCATGATTCTGTGAGTATGACTATGTCAGGCTGTTACTTGACTAGTCTGTGTGACAGCTCTTCCAATTTTGACACAAGTCCCCAGATATTAGTGATGAGGTCTTTGCAGGGTCGATTGGGCTGGGTGTGCCTTTGTCGTGTCCGAAGCCGGTGCCGAGGTCGATGCCGGGTGGTCCGTCCGGTTTTATTCTTGTTATTGTTTCTCGTAGCAGTTTGTTACAACTGAGTGGCTTGCTAGGCCATTTCAGAGGGCAGTTAAGAGTCAACCACATTGCTGTGGGTCTGGAGTCACATATAGACCAGGTAAGGATGGCAGATTTCCTTCCCTAAAGGACATTAGTGAACCAGATGGGTTTTTACGACAATCCGATAGTTTCATTGTCTCCATTACGGATACTAGCTTTTTATTCCAGCTTTATTTAATTAACTGAATTTAAATTTCCCAGCTGCCGTGGTGGGATTTGAACTCACATCTTTGGATCATTAGTCCAGGCCTCTGGATTACTAGCCCAGTGACATTACCACTACGCTACCGTTCCCGAAATAAGAAATAATGGGAGTAATGTTTGCAGTACGCATTGGTGGCAGGAAACTCCAACCACCACTGTGCAGAGAAGTACACTACACCTCTCCCTGATTTGCCCAGCCGAGATCAGGAACTCACCATAAGACATTCACCATCACATCACTCCATGATATTGTACATGTTGGAGCACCAATGTACTGAATTGTGGTGTCACCACAATTTCAGTTTCAATTTAGGTCACCTCAAGCTTCCAACAGTATCTTAGTTGCCTCTACTAAACTTCTGTACATTTCCTCAAATCTTTAAAATAAATTGCTTGCTGCTATTTCTACCGTTGCTTAATAACCTTGGGGCACAATTCCAGTCAGAGTGTGTGCAAACATACAATTGAATAAGTGAGATAAACTGCCTCTCAAAACTGTTTTGCATATGCAAAATCATCAATTAATTGAATTTCACATGAATTACATATACAGTTTATTCATGCAAATTAATTAGCATATTCATTAGAATTAGGTCCTGGTTCCTTAACACACAGAAATCTACTGTACCAAACTTCAGATTAAAGGTAACCTATTCATCATATCGATTTCCTGGATGTATATTTAAAATTCCATAGTTCTGTGTCTGTCTACTTTCTACTAATTGATGAATACAGTTCTTCCTAGATTTAGAAACTACCAATTTTGATTAATGTTAAGACCTCTTTGTCTCACAAGGTCAATTTAACCTTTCATTTATCCATCATTCACATACTTAACAGACACACAAAGGCTCTTCACCAAATTCTGTGGAGGAATCTAGGAATCACCATGAAATTCCAATTTTGGTGTCAAAAAAAGAAAATGTAGTACAATTCTTATCTGCAGTTATCTTACATGTGGGGTAAACAATTACCTCAATCAAGCATCAGATAAACTGTCTTGTCCTCTTACCTGCCCTGCCTCCTTGTTTGGCTAATTTTACATAGTCTGAGTCTGTGTCCCTAATCCACAATCTATGGCTGTCAAAGGTGATCTCCTTGTGAGGCTCTGCAAGGTCACTCAAGCCTGGGATCTGGGAAGTTGGTGGAAGCTGTACCTGGCTCTTTTCTGTTTTGTTTGGTTTCCGAGGAATGTGGTAAAACCAGTCTATAAAAAGCAAAGAACGTTAGAACATTGTAGCACAGTGTTGTCAGGATTCTTCTCTAGCTGGCTCATGACAAATTTCAAACAACTTGGAAAATAGCTTTCTTAAAATGTTATCCCAATAATTATTCTTCTGCTTTTGGTGATGTTTTGTTAGTTTTGCAACAAACAATCTTATTATTGTGTCAGCCGTGGCACAGTTGGTAACACACTCGCCTGAGTCAGAAGGTTGTGGGTTCAAGCCACACTCCAGAGACTTGAGCACAAAATCTAGGCTGACACTTCTCTTTTGGATAAGACTTTAAACCGAGGCTCCGTCTGCTCTCTCAGGTGGACGTAAATGATCCCATGGCACTATTCGAATAGCAGCAGGGGAGTTTAACCCAGTGTCCTGGGCAATGTTTATTCCCTCAACCAACATCACGAAAATAGATTATCTGGTCATTATTACATTGCTGTTTGTGGGACCTTTCTGTGCGCAAATTAACTGCTGCGTTTCCTACATTACAACAGCGACTACACTTCAAAAGTACTTAATTGGCTGTAAAGCGCTTTGGGACGTCCCGAGGTCATAAAAGGCGCAATATAAATGCAAGACTTTCTTTTCTTCTTTCTTTTTTAAAATTACCACCATAAAATCTGCTGTGGAAAACTGTTCATTATACTTGGTATCAGTTGAAGCTTCGTTAAAGACAAGGATTAAAATCTCAGTAAGATGACTCTTGATTAATTATTTTTCTATTGATTATAAATCCGTTAATAACCATCTCAATTTGATTCTGGAATTTTATAATCCTTAAAATAAGCAATATAAAAGGCAAATAACAAAAAGAAATAAACTTTTTTTGAAAATCCTGGCCATATCAGTTTTATTACATTTTCTTCAAAAACTTGAAAGTACAAAACTATTAAATATATCTCTTAGATGGGCGGGAGAGGGGAGGGATTTAAAACCAGAATAGGCAGAGTACAAAATCTACATCTAACTTTCAATTGCCCCAAATTGCAAGACAGTATATTGCTATGCAAATCAATTGTATTTTATGAAACAGATTACCTCCAGACCCACCAATGTACACACAATCAATGACATTTCTGCCAGGCATTTTCCAACCACTCTCAGTCAATGTAGAAAATTTGTACCTTCAGACAAAATAATACTCTCCAAAACTGTATCCTGACTATTTCCATAATCAACTAAATCTCTTCTCCAAATTCTGGTTAAACCATTGGAATTTGAAGTTGGGATATTTACAAAACCTCAGCACTCTTAGCCCAGTTTTGCTCGTTGAGCACAATTACTCCTTTACCCATTTTCCTCATCACAAGATACAAGAAGTTTTTCTTTTAGCTCCCTTACCCCTTGCATGCCAGTGAAAAGGGAATATATCCATGAAAAAAGCTCCACTGAACTCTTCTCATACTTCTCTTCCATGTAAATTAGGGCTCCCACATTAAGGACTATGGTAACACTAACAACCACTGACCAGCAGATCGGCAGCACCCTACTGCCAGGTCCCACTGATCTACATGTGGAAAGATGCATGAGCAATATAAATCAATTTGTCCTTCCTAGTTTGATTGGAAACTCACTGTAAAAAGAACTTAAATCTTATGAACTTGTGCTTGCCGACCTACATTAGCTCCCAACAACTCCTCGATTTTAAAATTCTCATCCTTCTGTTCAAATCCCCCATGGCCTTGCCCCTCCCTATCTCTATAACCACCACCCCCCCCACCCCCCCCCCCTACCTCCAGCCCTAGAACCCTTCCAGATCTCTATACTTCTCCAATTCTCCAAATCGCTGATTTCCTTCTCCCCACCATTGGCAGCCGTGCCTTCAGCTGTTTAGGCCCCAAGCTCTCAAATTTGCTACCTAAACCTCTCTGCCTCTCCACTTTTCTCTCCTCCTTTAAGACACTCCTTATAACCTACCTCTGTGGCTAAGCTTTTGACTACCTATCCTAATGTGGCTCAGTATCAAATTTTGTTTGATAATGCACCTGTGAAGCACCTTGGGATGTTTTACTGCGTTAAAGGCGCTATATAAATAATACAAGTTGTTACTGAACTTTAATACTACCTCTCTACAGGTGTATGTGTCAAGTGCAAGAACATAAGTATGGAATGGGAAAAGGGCAGTTGGTCAATTAAATCCATTCACAGAAAGTAAAATGTTGAATTATTGTGGACTCTAATCAACCCAGTTAATCTCCTGAGGGAGACAAACAACTACAAGTGAAACTTCTAAGAATACAAAACTCTTGTGAAATATGACACCGTTCCTTTGTGAAGGAATAAGCCATATTCAGAAAAATACACCAATCTATGAAATAATTCTGGCCTTATTAAAACATGACAAACTGGGTTTGGAAATCTGGAAGCCTCAACAATCTAAAGCTGTAAACAGCATACAGGCTATTGAGATAAGATAAGTTGTTGACACTGAATCAATAACCTTATTGAAACAGGAGGTTGGAGGCTCCTGAAGTCTGAAGCTTTGGAAAGAACACAATGGTACACCCTGTTAAGGTGTTCTAAATCACACTTCGGAAAGAAACACATAAAATTAAGAAACATATGCCTTCGTAAAAATTACATCAAATGAAACACAGGAGACAAGATTCTGTGTTGCAACCAGCTGAGGTAACTAAGAATTGCATAGATCACCCTGGTTGAGGTGTTTTAATTTACATGTCGTAAAAAGACACAAACAGAAGACCTTGATAAAAATGACATCAAATAGATGCACCTGCTGTTACACCGTTTTTTATGATAAGCTTCGAACACCTAAAGGAGAGACACGAGTCTGCATTGCTACCAGCTGAGGTGACTGTAAGAATAGCAGGGGTCAGCAGAAAAATGACTAGAGATAATTAGCTTACATCAGCAGAAAACTTCAAAGGAAATACCACTGAGAAAGGATATAAATATTGAACTTTCAAATGGGATGATAGATTTGCTGTAAAGGGGCAAAGCGATTCTCAGGCTTCAGAGGCAGGCTCTGTAAGTCTACAACTCTTTGTGTCTCGGGGATCAATGGTACTGTATTTGATTTTGGTGGATATTCTAAATAAGACTAAGAACTGTAAAAATGTAGCGAAGTTAAGATCTGATAAGAATTGTAAGCTTTCTCTTTTTGGAACTGTTAATGTTGCGATTAAAACACCTACTGTAATTACATGTCGGTTCTTTAATAAATCTATATATTTTTAAAATTGTCTCACATAATACTTCTGTATCAAACTCGCGAACTCAATCTCTGTACGCTCTTTGGTGAGGAGTTGCAGAATTCTGGGGGAGTTATCCGGACCCTCATAATATCCGGAACGTTACAGTCTAGCTAAACTTATTAAAAGTGCTATCTGGAGGATGGTAACATCTTCAGGTTGTTCCTTTCCTTTAGGGAGAGATAGTCTGGACCTTTAGACCCAATTAAGCGTCTTTAGGATTCGGCTACCTCAAACTTTAGTTGAAGTCTGGGGAATACGCCTGATCCGGGGTAGCCCTAAAGGGGCTAGGACTAGTAATTATCCCTTCACCTTCACATTAAACAAGCAAAACTCCAGGATATTAATCCAACCTAAACTTATCAGTGTACCAACCCATTGTGCCGCTCGGCTGCTTCTAGACATCATTTATCATGAACTGTACAATGTACTTTCAATTGAGGTAAATATTTTGATTTTCACTCCAATTTACATTTGTTTAAATAACAGCTGATCTAGCTGTTGTAAGTTGCACCTCATGAACAATTTTTAAAAAGTTTCCTCTACGTCACTTGAACACACGTGTAAGGAAACCAGAGGGCTCTCTACATTAATCTGGCAAAATAATATTATTTAAAAAAAATGCTTGTACCATCTGATAACTCTTAGAAAGTATTCCAGTCTTAAGGGATTTGTCATAACCTAACATTCTGAATAGGAGACTTGCTGGTTGCTCATCTGCGGTCTGCGATGTTTGTAGCCATTTGTTGCTTCACACATTTCAGTTTTTAAAAATCTTTGCCACGATGCAAATATCCCAAAGTCAACCATACAGCAGCATAGGTGTTTTGAAAATCAGCACTTCTCATGTTAGTGTAATTGAGGCACTATTTACTGACATTTGTTTTGTCACGCTGGTGTAATTCATTCATAATCTCAATAAAGAGAATAATCATGTACAGGCATGATTAAGGAGCAATATTAGTCAAAACTTGAGTCAACTACATATGTCTTTCTCTGCTGCTTATTGCAGCATATAAATCAATGTGTTAGTACAGTATTTTGCAAACAGAAACAAATCAATCCAAGAATTAGGAAATGCAGGCAAGGAGAAGAAAAAATGGCTTGATTGAAATGTAATGATGTGAGAGACACATATATGGGCTGGATTTTGTCTTGGGGTCGGGTTGGGGTCGTGTAATCCGCATTTCGTGTTTCCCCCCCGACTCCAGATTAATGTGGATGCGTGATGCAATTTTCACTTAATTGGGCAATTGAGTTGGAGCATGTGGGAACCTATGAACTAATTAGTGTTTTTAGTCTGAAAGCCGCCTCTGATGATGTCATCATTGCTGACTGGCTAGTCTCAGAGACTGTTGGTGAGAGAGGACCTGCCTGGCTTTTGATGTGGGTGGACCTGGATGCAAAAATGGGGGGTGGGGAGAGAGAGAGAGAGAGAATTTTTTTGCCAAGCAAGTCCTCCCAGGCAGTCTCTGAAGACATTCAATGCAGCACCATCAGAGGCGGCGTTCAGACCTAATACTACTACTACTACCTTCATCACATCTCCGTTGTAATAGTGGACCTGCAGCCGATAGTCAGCTATCCACTTGTGCTCCCACCAGGTTTCACTGGAGTGTTTCACACCAGGCGTGCTTCACATCAGAAGAGGGTTAAACTAGCTACAGCATTTCAAAATGGCATTACAGAGCCAATTTAGAGCTTGTTAAGGGCTTTAATGGCCTCTCCCGCCTCTTGAAGGCGGGACGGAGTCGGGAACCCCGCGACTGATTATGTCAAAATTGCGTGGAGGCGGGATGGAGTCGGGATGGGGTCGGAAACCCTGACCCCGCAAATTTAACCCCCCACACGCCTCCAAACCCGACTCCATGGGTCATTCAAAATCCAGCCCTAAGATTCTAAAGTGACAGCAGGTTTTTTATTGCAGCACAGTGCAGACTGCAATAGCACCCATGTCAAATGTTATCCTATAGTGCCTCTAGTGGAGGTCCAAGTTAAATGTGAAATGAATCAGCAGTGCACTTAGCCAGAAAGACACAGACCTGGATTTTAGCTCGGCGCAGAAGCATGTTCCATGTGGAGGGCAGAGCTGTTTTGAGATTGGCAAACCAGGAAGAACGTATATCCCGAAAGCACGACCTTAAATTTTTTTCTGTCGGTTCCCCACCCACAGCCAGCCTGATTGACAGCTCAAGACTGCAGCTGAGCTGGGCTGGGAGCAGGTAGTTCTACTGTTGGGGTGGGAGCGATCGCGGCGGGGTCCCGATCGCGCGGCGGGGGGGAGGGGGGGGGTGGGGGGAGGGTGTCCTGATCGTGCGGGGGATTCCTGATCGCACTGATGGATCCCAGTCGCAGGGGGTGTCCCGATCACAGGGTGGATTTGAGTTCTGATCACGGAGGTGGGGGTTGGTTCTAATCGCGGGGGTGGGTTTTGTTCGCAGGGGAGTCTCAGACGGTGGTCGGGGAGTAGGTTTCCAATGGTGGTCGGGGGGGGGGTTCCAATTGTGGTCGTGGGGGGGGGGGGGGTCGGATGGTGGTCAGGGGAGCAGATGGTGGTCGGAGGGTCTGATCGTGCCCGGGGGGAGAGGGAGTATCTGATGTTGGTCCGAGGGAGGGGTGTTCCGATGGTGGCCGGTGGGTTCGATCGCCCGAGGGGGGGAAGCAAATGGTGGGGTGGGGGGTCCCATGATGGTCGAGGAGCTGACCAAGGGAGGGGGGAAGGTCTGATGGTGGGTCGGGGGTTGTCCGATGGTGGGAGGAGGAGCATACAGATCGCAGTGGGGGGGCGGGGTTTACTGGGTAGCTTGTTGGGCCTGAAAGAAACACTCCTGCTCCTTCTGGCCCAGAAGCAGTGCTGTAAAGGCACTTACATCATGGATTCAGTCCTGCCGACATGAGTTAAAAATAGAATGACTGTTAAAATGATACCACACAGCCTCATTATAATATTTAAATGACCAACCCGCCTCCTGAGAGTGGATTGGTTGCCCACCCTTTGTCCCGACTCCGTTAATGCCAGAAGTGGGCAGGTTGGGTTCCTGTTTCAGATTTTTGAATATTAACCTCTGACCCGACACCAACCCACCCATTTGAGAGTTAAGATTCAGCCCATAGTTTTGACTTGCACCAGTTATTTTATTTTGCAGATGTAGATCTGCAAAAGTATTTTTACACCTTCTTATTTTAATCAGTGCTCATTTTGCCCCTAATTTCCTCCAATAAAGAACAGCATGACTCTCACTAATTCCCAGATGATAAACAATGAGGTATGAATCTGTTAAATCATGTATCGAAAATTTAACGTGCACCCTAAATAGCAAATATATAAAAATGCAATGGCAATTTAAGAAGTACCTGGCACAGCAGCACTAAGGGGGAGAAATTCATAAGAACATAAGAAATAGGAGCAGGAGTAGGCCAATTGGCCCCTCGAGCCTGCTCCGCCATTCAATAAGATCATGGCTGATCTGATCCTAACCGCCAATCTACTATCACAGAACCATCTCCTGAACCTAACAGAATTGGACACACGAAATAGGAGCAGGATCAGGCTACACGGCCCCTGGGCCCGCTACGCTACCCACAGGGCCATGACCGATCCGAACCTAGACTCATGTCCAAATTCCTGCCCGCTCCCCGTAACCCTTAATTCCCTTTACTTCTAGGAAACTGTCTATTTCTGTTTTAAATTTATGTAATGATGTAGCTTCTACAGCTTTTTGAGGCAGCATATTCCATGGACCTACCATCCTCTGAGTGAAGTAGTTCCTCCTCATCTCAGTTTTGAAAGAGCAGCCCCTTATTCTAAGACTATGCCCCCTAGTTCTAGTTTCACCCATCATCGGGAACATCCTCCCCGCATCCACCCGATCCAACCCCTTCACAATCTTATATGTTTCAATAAGATCGCCTCTCATTCTTCTGAACTCCAATGAGTAGAGTCCCAATCTACCCAACCTCTCCTCATATGTCCATCCCCTCATCCCTGGGATTAACCGAGTGAACCTTCTTTGTACTGACTCGAGAGCAAGTATGTCTTTTCTTAAGTATGGACACCAAAACTGTATGCAGTATTCCAGGTGCGGTCTCACCAATACCCTGTACAACTGAAGCAATACCTCCCTATTTTTATATTCTATCCCCTTAGCAATGAAAGTCAACATTCCATTGGCCTTCTTAATCACTTGCTGCACCTGCATACTAACCTTTTGAGTTTCGTGCACCAGGACCCCCAGATCCCTTTGTACTTCAGTACTTTCCAGTTTCTTGCCATTTAGATAATAACTTGCTCTACTATTTTTCCTGCCAAAGTGCATAACCTCACACTTTCCAGTATTGTATTCCATCTGCCAAATCTCTGCCCACTGACTTAGCCTGTCTATGTCCCCTTGCAGATTTTTTATGTCCTCCTCACTCACTACTTTCCCTCCCAAATTCAGTTGGTTAGTACCTCCCATTAGCGCCTGGCGAGGGCGCTAACTGGGTGCTAATGAAGTGGTGCTGGGGTGAGGCGAATCCAGCACCGCACACCAAATCCAATTGCCCCTTAGCGCCACCGCTAGCAGTTAGTGCCTGGGACTTTAGTGCCAGGCAGATCGTGATGTCAGTGAGCGTGCAATGCTCACTCAGCGCCCGATCTGCCAAATTGATTATCGCCCCCTGCCTTAGCGCCTCACCCCGACAACGACAGGAAGAGGAGGCGTAAAGCTCCAGGGGCGATATTTAAAGGGATAAGTTGCAGCTGTCAGGTTAGTGCTGTTTCAGTGCTTCCTTGTCAGTTTGCGATTGTGCAAGAGTTTAATTCAGTCATTTAAAGGTTCTTTAGTATCAGGAGTATTGTGGCTACTAAATATTTGTTACATTTATTCTGACAAAATTTCAAAGTGCTATACATCGTTACATTAATGGGGGCTTTCCTGCAGTCGACCTCGCCCTCCAGGATCTACTGCGGAGGGAGCGGAGGCAGCGAGAAAGATTGCAAGATGTGGCCAGAGGGAAGAAGAGGGCCATCAGGGCTCTCAACAGGAGGCCTTACCCTCTGAGGGTATTCCGACAGCACTTCTCCTACCTCCAATTAAGCGAGGAGCAGTGCATTAGAAGGCTCCGCTTCAGCAAGGATGTGGTCACCGAACTCTGCCACCTCCTGCAACCAGACCTCGAGCCTCAGATCAGGTCGACCACGGCTCAGTGGCAGTCAAGGTCACAGTCACCCTCAATTTTTTCACCAGCAGTTCGTTCCAGTCTACAACAGGAGATATAGCGAACATCTCGCAGTTCGCCATCCATCGCTGCATCCGGGAGGTCACAGAGGCTCTCTACAGTAGGAGAAGGCACCACATTTCCTTCCCCATCACCAGAGAGAAGCAGAACGAGCGTGCATGTGGCTTTGCCAGGATAGCGCAGGGCGCCATTGACTGCACCCACATGGCTTTGCGGCCACCGCATAACAATCCTGTGATCTTCTGTAACCGCAAAGGCTACCACTCACTTAATGTGCAATTGGTGTGCGACCACAGACAGCGAATCCTCTATGTGAAAGCCCGCTATCCTGGCAGCAGCCACGATGCCTTAATCCTGTGCCAGCACTCTTCCAGCCGCCACATCAAGCTCGTGGCTGGATGGTTGGAGACATGGGCTATCCGCTCTCTACCTGGCTCATGACTCCCCTCCGCAACCCCAGCACTCCTGCTCAGCACTCATAATGAGAGCCATGCTGCCACCAGCAACATCATCGAGCAGACCATCAGGGTGCTCAAGCAATGGTTCCACTGCCTTGACTGCTCGGGAGGAGCCCTCCAGTACTCACCGGAGCGGGTGTCCCATTTCGTCGTGGTGTGTTGCATATTCCACAACTTGGCCATCATGAGGGCCCAGCCCTTGCCACCAGGGATTGCGGGACCACCTCAGAAGGAGGAAGAGGGAGAGGAGCAGGAAGATGAGGAGGAAGAGGAAGATGATGAGGAGGAGGAGGAGGAGGAGGAAGAACAGGAGCGAGGGAGCAGTCAACCATTCAATCAGCCTTCTGGAAAGGAGGTCCGTGACCGCCTCATCAGACTGCAGTTCCAATAAATTAAACCCCAGATCCCTATTGCTCACCACATCCCCATCATTCCATCCCTGTCGCAGGCCATATCACAGCGCAAAGCTGAAATGAGAGACGCCACAAAATCATCCAAAGCCAATTAATAAATTTATCAAATCATCAGTGAACACATATTTACAACAATATTAGCTGTTCACCCTTGTGCCCCTCGTTACAGTGCCTTTGCCTACTCCAGTGCTCCTATGAAGTGTTGGCCCAGTGGCTGCAGCACAGTGGGTGGAAGGCTTCAGATGGCCTTGCAGGACACCCTCGACCAGCTCTGGGCCTGGAAGGCCCGGCTGCAGACTGCACCACCTCAGAATGGGCGGCAGCAGTCTGGGCTGGCTGGATGACAGGCAGTGACAAGGGCAATGGCGGAGTGCCAGTGGTGAGAGCAGGAATGCGGTCATCCTGAGAGAGGTCAGCAGTTTCCTGCTCCACTGACCCACTGGCACTCCCCCGGGGCAGCACCTCAGCATCACTACCAATCTGCTGGAGCACAGATTGCTGGCCTGCTGTGACATCGTGAAAGCCCCGGTGGATGGTGGTCGACCCAGCCACGATGGCAGCAGTCAGAGCTTGCGTGGCACCAAGCTGAGACTGCATGAGAGCAGTCTGAGAATCAATGGCACCAAGCATAGACTGCATTACAGCACTAAGACGATGCGTGGCTTCTGCCTGTGCTGCAATCTTCAGCTGCTTCATCAATGACCTTCCTTCCGTCATAAGGTCAGAAGTGGGGATGTTCGCTGATGATTGCACAGTGTTCAGTTCCATTCGCAACTCTCAGATAACGAAGCAGTCCATGCCCGAATGCAACAAGACCTGGATGACATTCAGGCTTGGGCTGATAAGTGGCAAGTAACATTCGCGCCACAAAAGTGCCAGGCAATGACTATCTCCAACAAGTGTGGGTCTAACCACCGCCCCTTGACATTCAATGGCATTACCATTGCTGAATCCCCCACCATCAACATCCTGGGGATCACCATTGACCAGAAACTTAACTGAACCAGCCACATAAATACTGTGGCTCCAAGAGCAGGTCAGAGGCTAGGTATTCTGCGGCGAGTGTCTCACCTCCTGACTCCCCAAAGCCTTTCCACCATCTACAAGGCACAAGTCAGGAGTGTGATGGAATACTCTCGACTTGCCTGGATGAGTGCAGCTCCAACAACACTCAAGGAGCTCAACACCATCCAGGACAAAGCAGCCCGCTTGATTGGCAGCCCATCCACCACCTTAAACATTCACTCCCTGCACCACCAGTACACCGTGGCTGCAGTGTGTACCATCTACAAGATGCACTGCAGAAACTCACCAAGGCTTCTTCGGCAGCACCTCCCAAACCCGCGACCTCTTCCACCTAGAAGGACAAAGGCAGCAGGCGCATGGGTACACCATCTCCTGCAAGTTCCCCTCCAAGTTACACTGCATCCTAACTTGGAAATATATCGCCGTTCCTTCATCATCACTGGGTCAAAGTCCTGAAACTCCCTCCCTAACAGCACTGTGGGAGTACCTTCACTACACGGACTGCAGCAGTTTAAGAAGGAGGCTCGCCACCATCTTCGCAAGGGCAATTAGGGATGAGCAATAAATGGTGGCCTTGCCAGTGACGCCCACATCCCAGGAACGAATAAAAAAAATGGAAGCTGCGACATCGCATGAGGTCTGGGTCTCTCTGGGAGTCCACCATTCTTTCCAGGCTGCAAATGATGGGCTCCATGGTGTGCACAGAGCTTTGTGCAATGTTGGAGGTGAACTCCTCCACGCTCCTTACCATTGCCGAGAGGCTCTCAGGCACCCTTGCCATTGCACCTATCATCTCCGTGTGCATGCCCATCACCCTTCTCCTAAAGGCCTCCTCATTGAGGTCCTCATCTGAGTCGTGTGCAGCAGAAATCGCCCTCCGGGGAGTTGACTCCTGAGCTACCCTTTCCCCCTGGCCTTGCTGCAGCCCGCTCGTCCCCAGTGCATCACTCTGTGCAGATCCCGCTACTATACCAGCCTTTAAAGAATGCATAGTGCCGGTATCTGAGCTGGTGCCTGCGGGTGAGACATGCAGTGCATTCTTCGTCCTCCTCTTCTTCCACCTCGCTCTCTCGGGTACCCTCAGAGACATGCTGCTCAGCTGCTTGCTCATCATCTGAAAGCACAAAGGCACAAAAGTCGGGTTAAGGTGAGGTGAGGAGGGGGGCAGGAAGGGAGAAAGGCATGCATACAGCATGATTAGCTGTAAAGTGGGAAAGGCCTGTGGGGTGAGGGGAAGTGAGATGTGAGAAGAAGGAGTAGGGATGAACATACCGTTGTTGTCCCCAAGGGGGTCAAACATCGCTAGTGGCCACAGCGCCCACCACCTGGCGCCCAATGATTTGCAGCACTCTTTCCTCCAGCTCAGAAAGTGGTTGGGTGTCAGGTTGTCCCCCGCCTGTGAGCTGCTGCTCCCTCCTGCTGTGAGCGACCTTGGCCTGCAAGAGAGAGGAAAGTGTGTGAGTGAGTGTGGAGCAATGTGTTTGGGAGATGTGCCTGCCATAGTTGAATAGCTGTCATTGTGTGCAAGGTGTGAGATGTGGGTGTGAGTGTTGGTAGGTGGAAGATTGTTGGTGGGTGAGTGCTGGGGGTGTGGTGCTTTGGGCATTGTGTGCATACTGAGGTTCAGATGGTGGTATATAGCATTTGTTGAAGCTTTGACTCACCCTGACCACCCGAGTGAGGTTGTTAAATTTCTTCCTGCATTGTGTGTGGGTCCTGGGGACCACAGTGCTGCTCGAGACCTGCTGGGCTACCTCCCTCCACATGGTGCGGAAGACTTGCGGCCACTTGCCGGGTACAGCACCGCCCTCCGTCTCTCCACAGCGGAGACCAACGCCTCCAATGCTTGGTGGCAGAATCTGCGAGCTCTCTCCCTGGGCCTGATCTGCCATAATGACACCTCCTTTAGTGGTCCGGTTCCTTCTCCTTGGTCTTCTGCTGCTTGCTGAGATAGCTGCAGAACCAGCAATGCTGAGAATGAGGTTCTGCAGCATGATTGAACCTCCCCTTTAAGAACTGGAAAGAGCCTGTGGCAATGATGACTAGCGATTAGACTGCACCTGATATTGGTTAGCGCTTTGAGTCTAACGCCACTGAGCTAGGTCATTAGCGCTTGATTTAGCGCTCCTATCCTTTTTTTGAGCGATGTCACTGAATTTCGCGTGCAGCAAGATTCAGTAGCGCCTGGCGCTAAATCTCAAACTTTTCCGAAGTTAGCGCCCATTCCTGGGCGATAATGAATTTTGCCCCCTTAATTTCTTAAAGGCATTTTAGGGTTTCTTTAATTCAAAGCTTCACAGTACATTCTTAGTTCTGGTTTTTATTATAAATTTTTTTGCCATTTTTAAGAAAAGCTGGATGGTATTATTCTGATCTTGGGTGAGGCCTTTGGCTTCATCTTCCCCATCTCCCTTCATGCTATTATGTACACAGATGTCCAAGGTGGCCTCCTTCAGTGAAACGTCAGGCTTATACTCTCTAATCCCTCTTGCATTTCAGGTTACCCACCCCAAAAAAGGCAACTCTCCTTGCACCTACTTCATGCATTAATACCTACACGTTGCCAGCATCAAACAGAGATTTAAGTGCTGCCTTATACCTCCTCATCCTTCTGGACCTCTCTGTAGCCTTTTACACTCTTGGCCACACCATCCTCCTCCAACACCTCACCTCCATTGTCCAACTTAGTGGAACTGCCTTCACTTGGTTGCACTCTTACCTATCCAACCATAGCCAGTGGATCTTTAGCAATTGCTTCTCTTCTTGCCCTTGCACGGTTATCTCTCGAGTCCTCCAAGGATCTATCCATGACTACCTACTCTTCTTCAACTACATCTTCCCCTTGGCAACATTATCCAAAGCTCCCACATATACACAGACTACATCCAGCTCTACCTCTCCACCATCTCTCAACCTCTCCATTGCCTCTGTATGGTCAAACCGCTTGTCCTGTCCTTCAACTGATCTGATTGGTTGAAACTGACAACATCCAATTCCGTTGAACAAAATCTAGCTAAAATGGCCTAGCTGTATCAAAACTGCTACCAGCAGTTCAAGAAGAGAAACTACCACCTTCTTAAAAGGTAGCTAGGGATGGGCAATAAATACCAGCCTTGCCAGCTACATCCACATCCCAGGAATGAATTTTAAAATAATTGGAACTCATCAGGAAGATATTTTGGCCAGCATCGCACAGCACTTACACATTGAGAGTCAAAGTCCTTACTGTTCAAGTACGCCATGGAAGTGATGAATTATGCTGTATTTATGTGTATAGAATCTGCCAGTAGCAGCATAAAATTTTATCTGTCTCACCAAAATTCCTCTCAGGAATCTTGGCAAAATAGATGAAATTGCCAATCATCTGGAACAATGCATTAGTTACCTTATGATTACAAGAGGGCATAGTGTTCTGACTGATGCCAGAAAAATCGCTGAGGCCTAGAATGACCCCATAGCTAGGAAATTGATTGTGGAAGCGCATGTTAGATTGTTAGGACTTTAAGGGGGAAAAATTCGGTATCGCCCATTTTGGGGCGCTAATATCGGCTGGGCGCAAAGTTTAGCGCCCAGCGCTAATTATCGCCTCCGACTGCAAAATTCACCTCCATCGCCCCTGGAGGTGATTTGAGCATTAAATCAGGCGCTACACACCTCTCTTAAGGCACAAACGTCAGGGAGCGAGGTGCTTCCTCAGAACGCTACCGAAGCTCAGGCGATGCCAATTACCATGGAAGCCAGACAGACTGGCGCCGTCCAGTTCTTAAAGGGGAGGGGCCATCTTGCTGGCCAGCCACTCCCTGCTCATTGCAGCCTTGAATCTCGGCCTGGAGAGACCTCAAAAGCAATTGTGTTGGAAGCACTAATGGATAGGCCCAGGGAAAGAGCTCGGCGCTTAGGAACCTCAAAGTGGTGCTGAGGGCCAAAACTCCTTAGGACAGCGTTAAAACCAAAAATTTTGCCGACAAGAAAAGGCGGGAAGTGCCTGCCTTTAAATAGCGCTCCCCCAGCCCCTTCCCGACTTGAAAACGTTCCCCTCTACCTGTCGTTCCAAGTGGCAGGCTCTAAGGCAGGGAGCGCAACTGAATATCCGGTCTGGGGCGCTACCGGGGCGTTGCACGCTTGACTGATGTCACGATCTGCGGGCGCAGGAGATCGTGGTGGTAGTGTTTAGCGGCGCCGCAAAACGACTGGTCAATTTCGCGAGCGGTGCTAAAATCGCCGCGCTCGGGCACTAAGTTCATAGCACCCCGTTAGTGCCCCCCCAGAGGCGCTAACCAACCGAATTTTTCCCCCTAAGTATTTTACTCCAGCTCAGACCTAAAAGAAAACTTACACTGATATAGCATCTTATCACATCTCAAAGAATTTTGGATTCAATTAATAACTTTGAAGTGCAGTGACTGTTGTTAAACTATTTTGTGTACAGCAAGATCCCACAAACAGTGAGATGAACTGCCAATCAATCACGTCATAGGCATAGTAGAAGCCTAGGAGGACCTCACAGATCATCGACCTGAAACCTTAACTTTGTTTCTCTCTCCACAGATGCTGCCTGACTTGCTGAGTATTTCTGGCATTTTCTGTTTTTATTTAAAATTAAATAATGTTGATTAAACTAGAAAATTGATGGCGGTTCTATTCAATTTTAAAAGCAATGGGGCAGCAGTGGTGGATTTGGAAACGCTTGAAGAAGCTGCAAGTGCTGAAGGTGCAAAATATATTTTCTAGGATGATCTGAGTACATTCACAGCCCAGAAATTTTATTTTTTGACATTTTTCAGCACTTTGAAAGGTGTGAGAATGTCATTTCTTCATTAGCTATTCTGAGCTGTTGCCTTCCAATTCCACAGCAACTCCTACAGATTAATCCGCTTTGACAGACTTCGCACCATTAAAATTAAGTTAATGTTTAAAATGATTCTGACAGACTTTTCTCACGAGAAAACAAAAGTGAGTCTAGCAGTAATAAAAGCAAAATAACAACCCATTACCATTTTTCTCACCAGTTTATTCAAATTTACTACACCCTAGTCCACTCCTCTACCACCCCCAGCACCCCTTCCCCTTCGCCCGGCACCTTCCCGTGCAAACGCAGGAGATGCAACACATGCCCTTATACCTCCCCTCTTCCCACTGTCCAGGACCCCAAACACCCCTTCCAGGTGAAACAGCGAATTTACTTGTACTTCCTGCAATTTAGTATACTGTATTCGCTGCTCACGATGTGGTCTCCTCTACATTGGGGAGACCAAATGCAGATTGGGTGACCGCTTTGCGGAACACCTCCGTTCAGTCCGTAAGGGGGACCCCGAGCTCCCGGTCGCCTGTCACTTTAATTCACCACTTCACTCCCACTCTGACCTCACCGTCCTCGGCCTATTACACTGTTCCACGGAAACGCAGCGTAAGCTCGAGGAACAGCACCTCATCTTTCGTTTAGGCACGCTACAGCCCTCTGGACTCAATATCGAGTTCAACAATTTTAGACCATAACCTTAGCCCCATCACATTTATATTTTATTTTCTCATCCACCCTTTTATTTGCCCCGCCCCCCCCTTTCTCTTTTTTTTTCTCCTAGAAGCTGGTAGCTGTCCTTCATTCTGCCATTGCATTTCACACTTCTTTCAGCCTTAACCTGTCACATTAACACCACCTCTTGCCTTGAATATCTCTTAATGTCTCCTTTTGTTCTTTCATCCCCTCCCCCTTTTCCCAGCTTTATCCTTGCTTTAAATCTATTTGATTTCCTGCTGTCTCCAGTTCTGATGAAAGGTCTTCGACCTGAAACATTAACTCTGTTTCTCTCTCCACGGATGCTGCCTCACCTGCTGAGTTTTTCCAGCGTTTTCTGTTGTTATTCAAATTTACTATTTTCTTAGCATTAACACTCAGAGAAAAATATACACCTATGTTTCTATATAAAATGAAACTGACCATATTGGAGTTTTTTCCAAAAACCACTGTTCAAATGTTGGATCTGATTGTATGCTGTACCTTCCCGATCTTCTAAAATTCTGAATTTCATATTCTGATACCTATCACTACATTTAACCCCAACTACTGGACAAAGGTGAGAACACCCAGAAAAAGGTATGGTCATTGAGTAAGTATCAATCTACTGGAGCTTACCTTGCAAAATTTGCTCATGCCAAGTAAATTCTGAACTTTCTTTGAAGCTATCACTATAAGCTCTTGCTAAATAATAACATAAAACTATGCATACCAATCTCAAATTTCCATTTACCTGATCTCCCAGGAAGAGAAACCAATTAGATGTGACTGAGAGCTTTGGTTTACTTTAACTATTAAATAAACACAGTAGGACTTTTACCCATTCTATTCTGAGGAACATGCTAGATTTTCCATCCATTGACTAGGAATAGACTATATTTAACCTAAATAGAGCAAAAAAATACTTTTGGGGTGAATTTCTTCAAAGCTTCTCCTGCTCCATCGCCATAACATCAGCGGAAATCCCATCTACACATGTAAACAGGGTTTCTGTCAAACTTCTGCCGAAGTTACAGTGGTGAAATAGGAGAAGCCCTGAGGAAATTCTCAGTGTTTTTGCAGTATCTCATCATGTCTCTCATAAGGTTTTCAAAGCATTTAATATACAATGAATTACTTTGAACGAGTATGTAGGTAAACACAGTAGCTATTTTGTACACAACTAGATGTCACAGAGAGCGATGAGATGAATAACCAATTAATCTGTTTCTAGTGTCCTGGGCTATATTTATCCCTCAACCAACATCACTAAAACAGGTCATCATCACATTGCGGTTTGTGTTAGCTTGTTGTGCGCAAATTGGCTGCTACATTACAACAGTGACGACACTTCAAAAACGAATTCATTGCCTGTAACGTGCTTTGGGACATCCTGAAGTTGTGAAAGACGCTGTATAAATTCAAGTCTTTCTTTCTTTTAGTGGTGTTGGCTGAGGAAAGAATATTTGTCAGGACTGCAGGAGAACTTCCTATTCATTTCTGAGCAGTGCTGTGGATCTTTAATGTCCACCTGAGCCATTGGAACAGGCATGCGCCTTGGTTGAACATCTCATCCAAAGGATAACACCTCTGACAGTGCAGAACTCCCTCAATACTGCGTTGGAATGTTAGCCAAGATTACGTGCTCAAGTTCTGCAGTGCGACTTGCACACACACCGCCTGTATCAGATATGAGAGTGCTACCAACTGAGCCAAGTTGGCACTACAGTAAATTATACCTACTTAAGCATGAAAGACTATAAGGTTCAAAATTCTAGAGGCTACCAATAAATTGTTATACTTTCATGTCTGTTGCCCATTTTCTCAGGAGAAATGCAGATCTAACACAAAGTATTCCAACTTTAAAGAATTCTAAATCGTATTCAAGGCATATCATAACTGAAACTCTTTGGGGTAAAAATTCACTTGGTTGCGCCTCCCGTTAGCGCCTTAAGAGGGCGCTAATGGGGCGCAAAGCCGCTAACGCCCGGGCGCAGCGATGTTTGCGCCGCTCGAGAACTTAACTTGAGATTGTGCGGCGGCGCTAAAACTTACCGCTGCGACCACCTGCGCGCGCAGATTGTGACGTCATTCCATGGTGCAACGCCCTTGTGGCGCCCCGTAGCGGAAATTGAGTGGCGCCCCCTGCCTTACCGCCTGGCGCTTCCAACGACCAGAAGACTGGAACGCTATCAATCGCTGTGGGGCTGGGGGGGGCGCTATTTAAAGGGGGCCTCTTCCTGTCTTTTATTGTTGGTGGCATTTTTGAACTACACATTCTGAGAGAGAGAGGGAGAGACTTCTGGAGAGATTCAACGTTGTGTGAAGGAGTTTTGGGTACTGAGCAGCACTTTGCAGGTTCATTTTGATTTGCCATTCCTTGTATCGATTTAGCAGAGACTGTGGGAGCTGCACTCTGAGCTCTTTGCCTGGTACTCTCCATTGTTCTTTCCAGCACATTTGATGTGCAAGTCTCTCCAGGCCGAGATTCAAGGCAGCAATGAACAGGATGTGGATGGAAAGCAAGATTAACCATCCCCTTTAAGAACTGGCCCGTGCCATTGTGTGTGTGTTCCATTGCTGACTGACATTACATGAGCTTCGCCAGCGCTCCGAGTTAGCGCCTCACTGCTCGGCCTTTGCGCCTTAAGAGAGGTGTGCAGCGCCTGCTTCAGCGCTCCACTCACCTCCCGGGGCGGTAAAAGTGAAGTTTCCTGTCAGTGCCGATAATTAGCGCCAGGCGCTAATATTTGCGTCCGGACGATATTTGCGCCCCAAATGGGGCGCGACCTAATTTCTACCCCTTTCAATTATACAGAAGGATTAAAAAATATTATATGCAATGTGCTCCAAGTTTCATTATTGCATCCTCTGGGTGGTAATGAGCAATACTGCAATGTAGAATCCAGACGAGTCATTTTACAAGTATGCACTACCAATGGGAAGCCTTGTCGGCCAGCAGGTCTTAGCAGAAATTCGGATGTGCGTTAATTTTCACACACAGCCAGATCCCACAAAGAGCGCTGAGATAAATGACCAATTAATCTATTTCTGGTGGTGTTGGTTGAGGGAATAATATTGGCCAGGACATCAGGAGAACTTACTACTTATCTAAAATGGGATCTAGAATTCCAGAGATGAGGTGAGAGTGACTGCCCTTGACATCAAGGCAGCATTTGACCAAGTGTGGCATCAAGGAGCCCTAGTAAAACTGAAGTCAATGGGAATCAGGGGGAAAACTCTCCACTGGCTGGACTCATACCTAGCACAAAGGAAGATGGTTGTGGTGGTCAGAGGTCAATCATCACAGCCCCAGGACATCGCTGCAGGAGTTCCTCAGGGCAGTGTCATAGGCCCAACCATCTTCAGCTGCTTCATCAATGACCTTCCCTCCAACAGAAGGTCAGAAATGGGGATGTTTGCTGATGAACGCACAGTATTCAGTGTCATTCGCAACTCCTCAGATAATGAAGCAGTCCATGCCCACATGTAACAAGACCTGGACGTCGTTCAGGCTTGGGCTGATAAGTGGCAGATAATATTCGCGCCACACAAGTGCCAGGCAATGACTATCTCCAACAAGCGAGAGTCTAACCACCGCCCCTTGACATCAACATCCTGGGGGTCACAATTGACCAGAAACTTAACTGAACCAGCCACATAAATACTGTGGCAACAAGAGCAGGTCAGAGGTTAGGTATTCTGCGGCGAATATCTCACCTACTGACTCCTCAAAACCTTTCCACCATCTACAAGGCACAAGTAAGGAGTGTTATGGTATATTCTCCACTTGTCTGGATGAGTGGAGCTCCAACAACACTCAAGACACTCGACACCATCCAGGACAAAGCAGCCTGCTTGATTGGCACCCCATCCACCACCTTAAACATTCACTCCCTGCACCACCGGCGTACCATGGCTGCAGTGTGTACTATCTACAAGATACACTGCAGCAACTCGCTAAGGCTTGTTCGGCAGCACCTCCCAAACCCGCGACCTCTACCACCTAGAAAGACAAGGGCAGCAGGTGCATAGGAACACCACCACCTCCAAGTTCCCCTCCAAGTTATACACCATCCTGACTTGGAAGTATATCGCCGTTCCTTCATCATCGCTGGGTCAAAATCCTGGAACTCCCTCCCGAACAACACTGTGGGAGTACCTTCACTACACGGACTGCAGCGGTTCAAGAAGGCAGCTCACCACTACCTTCTCAAGGTCGTCCAGGTCTTGTTGCATGCGGGCATGGACTGCTTCACTATCTGAGGAGTTGTGAATGGCGCTGAACACTGTGTAGTCATCAGCGAACATCCCCATTTCTGACCTTATGTTGGAGGGAAGGTCATTGATGAAGGAGCTGAAGATGGTTGGGCCTAGGACACTGCCCTGAGGAACTCCTGCAGCGATATCCTGGAGCTGTGATGATTGACCTTCAACCACCACAACCATCCTCCTTTGTGCTAGGTATGATTCCAGCCAGTGGAGCGTTTTCCCCCCGATTCCCATTGACTTCAGTTATACTTGGGCTCCTTGACGCCACACTCGGTCAAATGCTGCCTTGATGTCAAGGGCAGTCACTCTCACCTCATCTCTGGAATTCAGCTCCTTTGTCCTTGTTTGGACCAAGGCTGTAATGAGGTCGGGAGCCGAGTGGTCTTGGCAGAACCCAAATTGGGCATCAGTAAGCAGGTTTTTGGTGAGTAAGTACTGCTTGATAGCACTGTCGATGACACCTTCCATCACATTGCTGATGATTGAGAGTAGACTGATGGGGCGGTAATTGTCCGGGTTGGATTTGTCCTGCATTTTGTGGACAGGACATACCTTGGCAGTTTTCCACATTGTCGGATAGATGCCAGTGTTATAGCTATACTGGAACAGCTTGGCTAGAGGCGCGGCTAGTTCTGGAGCACAAGTCTTCAGCACGATAGCTGGGATGTTGTGGGGGCCCATAGCCTTTGCTGTATCCAGTGCACTCAGCCGTTTCTTGATATCACGTGGAGTGAATTGAATTGGCTGAAGACTGGCTTCTGTGATGGTGGGGACCTCAGGAGAAGGCCGATATGGATCATCCACTCGACACTTCTGGCTGAAGATGGTTGCAAACGCTTCAGCCTTGTCTTTTGCACTCACGTGCTGGGCTCCACCATCATTGAGGATAGGGATATTCATGGAGACTCCTCCTCCCATTCGCTGTTTAATGGTCCACCACCATTCACGGCTGGATGTGGCAGGACTGCAGAGCTTTGATCTGATCTGTTGATTGTGGGATCACTTAGCCCTGTCTATTGCATGCTCCTTCTGCATTTTAGCATGCATGTAGTCCTGTGTTGCAACTTCCCCAGGTTGACACCTCATTTTTAGGTACGCCTGGTGCTGTTCCTGGCATGCTCTTCCACACTCCTTATTGAACCAGGGTTGGTTCCCTGGCTTGGTGGTAATGGTAGATTGAGGGATATGCCAGGCCATGAGGTCACATATTGTGGTGGGATACAATTCTGCTGCTGCTGATGGCCCACAGCACCTCATGGATGCCCAGTTTTGTGCTGCTAGATCTGTTCTGAATCTATCCCATTTAGCACGGTTGTAGTGCCACAAAACACGATGGACAGTGTCCTCAATGTGAAGACGGGACTTCGTCACCACAATGACTGTGCGGTGGTCACTGCTACCAATACGGACAAGGACAGATGCATCTGCGACAGGTAGATTGGTGAGGACGAGGTCAAGTAGGTTTTTCCCTCGTGTTGGTTCTCTCACCACCTGTCGCAGGCTCAGACTGGCAGTTATGTCCTTCAGGACTCGGCCAGTAGTTGTGTAACCGACCTACTCTTGGTGATGGACATTGAAGTCCCCCACCCAAAGTACATTCTGTGCCCTTGCTGGTGCTTCTTCCAAGTGGTGTTCAACATGGAGAAGTACTGATTCATCAACTGAGGGAGGGCGGTAGGTGGTAATCAGCAGGAGGCTTCCTTGCCCTATGCTTGACCTAAAGCCATGAGTCAATGTTGAGTACTCCCAGGGCCACTCCCGACTGTATACTACTGTGCCATCACCCCTGGTGGGTCTGACCTGCCGGTGGGACAGGACCTATCCAGGGATGGTGATGGACGAGTTTGGGACATTGGCTGAAAGGTATGAGTCTGTGGAACAGCTCTCCCAATTTTGGCACAAAATGTTGGTGAGGAGGACTTTACAGGGTCAACTGGGCTGGGTGCGCTGTTGCCGTGTCCGTAGCCAGTGCCACAGGTCGTCTGTCCAGTTTCATTATTATTATGTTTCATAGTGGTTACTGAGTGGCTTGCTGGGCCATTTCAGAGGGCAGTTAAGAGTCAACCACATTGTCTGTGGATTTGGAGTCACATAAAGGCCAAACCAGGTAAGGACAGCAGATTTCCTTCCCTGAAGGACATTAGTGAACCAGATGGGTTTTTACAACAATCCAATAGCTTCACTACTGATACTAGCTTTTCATTCCTGATTTATTTAATTAACTGAATTTAAATTTCCTAGCTGCTGTGGTGGGATTTGAACTCACAGTCTTTGGATCATTAGTCCAAACCTACTGGATTACTAGCCCAGTGACATTACCACTACTCTACCATTCCACTGTGTTAACTATGACCAGCTGACCAAGTGTTCACAAGCAGGAAGGCGCCTCCAGCAGCATTATTTAAAGGGATCATCAGCAACAACCTGCAGCTGACATGTTTGTTCAGTTTGACTGGCTCTGAGTGGAACTAACTGAATCACTCTTCAAAAGAGCTGGTGCAGACTCGCTAGGCCAGATGGCCTCCTTCTGTGCTGTACTCATCTATGATTCTTTCTGCAACTCTAGCAGCTTTCTAAACTTCTTTCAAGATCCTAAGGTGATAGGGAGTGTGGATTCTTATTTAAAGTCTTCTGCTCACAACACTTACTCACAGTCATGGGGGCTCGACTGGTAGTCCCCCTCGTGCTCGAGTATCTTCGGGAGAGGGAGCGGAGGCAGTGAAGAAGAGAAGATGCGCAAACAGGGATGAGGAGGAGGGCCAGGAGGACTCTCAACAGGAGGCCTTACCCACCTAGGGTCTTCAGAGAGCTCTTCCCTTATCTCCATTTAAGTGAGGAGCAGTTTATTAGGAGGCTCCGCTTCACCATGGAGGTGGTCACAGAACTCTGCCACCTCTTGCAACTAGACCTGCAGCCTCAGAGCAGGGTGAATACAACTCTCCCAGTGGCTCTCAAGGTCACAGTGGTCCTCAATTTCTTTGCCAACGGATCCTTCCAGTCTGCGGCAGGAGACACAGCTAAGCACATAAGAACATAAGAAATAGGAGCTGGAGTAGGCCATTTGGCCCTTCGAGCCTGCTCCGACATTCAACAAGATCATGGCTGATCTGCTACCTCAACTCCACCTTCCCGCACTATCCCCATATCCCTTAATTTCCTTAATTCCCAAAAATTTATCGACCTCTGTCTTAAATATACTCAATGACTGAGCATTCACAGCTCTCTGGGGTAGAGAATTCCAAAGATTCATAACCCTTTGAGTGAAGAAATTTCTCCTCATCTCAGTCCTAAATGGCCAACCCCTTATTCTGAGACTGTAACCCCCGTGTTCTAGATTCCCCAGCCAGGGGAAACATTTTCTCAGCATTAACCCTGTTAAGCCCCTTAAGAATTTTATATGTTTCAATTAGATCACCTCTCTTCTAAACACTAGGGAATAAAAGCCTAGTCTACACAATCTCTCCTCATAGGGCAATCCCCTCATCCCAGGAACCAGTCCAGTGAACCTTCGTTGCACTCCCTCTAAGGTATGTCTTTCCTTAGGTAAGGAGACCAGAACTGTACACAATACTCTAGGTGTGGCCTCACCAATGTCTTGTAGTAAGACTTCTTTACTCTTATACTCTAATCCCTTTGTAACAAACGCTAACATACCATTTGCTTTCCTAATTGCTTGCTGTACCTGCATGTTAACTTTCGGTGATTCATGTACAAGGACACCCAGGTCCCTCTGAGTGCAAACATTTCCCAGTCACTCACCATTCAAAAAATATTCTGCTTTTTTTGTTTTTTCTACTGAAATGGATACCTTCACACTTCCCCACATTGTATTCCATTTGCATGTTCTTACCCACTCAGTCAACCTGTTTATATCTCTCTGCAGCCTCTTTGTGTCCTCCTCACAGCTTACTTTCCCACCTAACTTTGTATCATTAGCAAACTTGGATACGTTACACTCAGTCCCTTCATCTAAGTCATTAATATAGATTGTAAATAGCTGAGGCCCAAGCACTGATCCTTGCGGTACCCCGTTAGTTACAGCCTACCAACCCGAAAAAGTCCTGTTTATTCCTACTCTCTGTTTTCTATCCATTAACCAATCCTCAATCCATGCTAATATATTACCCCCAATACCAGGAGTCCTAATTTTGTGTAATAACCTCTTGTGTGGCACCTTATCGAATGCTTTTTGAAAATCCAAATACACTACATCCACTGGTTCCCCCTTATCCATCCTACTAGTTACATTTTCAAAAAACTCCAACAGATTTGTCAAACACGATTTCCCTTTCATAAAACCATGTTGACTCTGCCTGATCATATTATGATTTTCTAAATGCCCTGTTACCATGTCCCCAATAATAGATTCTAGCATTTTGCCTACTACTGATGTCAGGCTAACTGGCCTATAGTTTCCTGTATTTTCTCTTCCTCCTTTCTTAAATAGCGGGGTTATGTTTGCTAACTTCCAATCCTTGGGGCCTGTTCTAGAATCTAGGGAATTCTGGAAGATTAATACCAGTGCATCCACTATCTCTGCAGCTACCCCTTTTAAAACCCTAGAATGCAGTTCGTCAGGTCCAGCAGATTTGTCACCACTTAGTCCCATTAATTTCTCCAGTACTATGTCTTTACTTATACTGATTTCTTTAAGTTCCTCATTCTCTCTAGACCCTTGGTTCCCCATTATTTCCAGAATGTTTTTTGTGTCATCTACCATGAAGACAGATACAAAGTATTAGTTTAATGGCTCTGCCATTTCCTTATTGCCCATTATAATTTCTCCTGTCTCTGCCTCTAACGGGCCCATGTTTACTTTCACTAATCTCTTCCTATTTACATACCTATAGAAACATTTACAATCTGTTTCTGTGTCTCTCGCTAATTTACTCTCATATTCTTTTTTCTCTTTCCTTACCAATTTCTTGGTCCTCCTTTGCTGAATTTTAAAATCCTCCCAATCCTCAGGCTTACTACTCTTTTTGGCAACATTATAAGCCTCTTCCTTTGATCTAATACTATCTTTAACTTCTCTTGTTAGCCACAATTGGACCTGTGGGATTTTGTGCCTTAAAGGAATGTATATTTGTTGTAAATTATGTATTAATTCTTTAAATGCTAGCCATTGCTTGTTTACCATCATACCTTTTAATGTAGTTTCCCAATCTACCTTAGCCAACTCGCCCCTCATGCCTACGTAGTTTGCTTTGTTTAGATTTAAGACCCTAGATTCGGACTTAACTGAATCACTAACGTCCCCCAGTTCGCCGTCCATCGCTGCATCCGGGAGATCACATAGGCTCTCTACACCAGGAGAAGGGACTACGTTGTCTTCTCTCTGAGCAGAGAGAAGAGGAGCGTGCAAATGGCTTTGCCAGGATAGCGGGATGCCTCATGGTGCAGAGCACCATCAACTGCACCACATGGCTTTGTGGGCGCTGCATAACAATCCTGAGATCTTCCGTAACCGCAAAGACTACCACTCACTTAATGTGCGGTTGTTGTGCGACCACACCCAGCGCATCCTGATGGTCAATGCACACTATCCTGGCAACAGTCATGATGCCTTCATCCTGTGTCAGTCCGGTGTGCAACAATCTTCCAGCCACCTCGTCAAACCCGAGGGTGGCTGTTCAGAGACAAGAGCTAGCTGCTCTCCACCTGGCTGATGATTCCCCTCTGCAACCCCAAAACTCGTGCCCAGCGCTCATATAATGAGAGCCATGCTGCCACCAGGATCATCATCGAACAGACCATTGGGCTACTGAAGCAATGGTTCCACTGCCTTGACCGCTCGGGAGGAGCCCTCCAGTACTCAGCTGAGCGGGTGTCCCATTTCATGGTGGTCTGCTGCATGCTTCACAACTTGGCCATCATGAGGGCGCAGCCCTTGCCAGCAGGGATTGCAGGACCACCTCAGGAAGAGGAAGAGGAGGAGGAGGAAGGGAGGAGGCAGGCAGCAAATCCCTTTTCAGCACAGGCTATCCGTGAATGCCTCATCAGACTCCGATTCCAGTGAATGAAACCCCAGATCCCCGTTGCTCACCACATCCTCATCAACCACATCCCCATCATACCATCCGTCTGTCACAGAATATCACAGCGTCCTCCTGGGCACAATGCTGAAATGAGAACCACCACAAAACAAGCATTCCAAACAAAATTAATAAATTTATCACTATTCAATTCACATTACAATATCAACTATTCAGCCTTGTGCAATCCCTTAGTGCCTGTCGTTCGTGTGCCCTTTCTTATTCTGGTGCTCCTACATAGTACTCCCCCAGTGGCTGCAACATGGCTGGTGGAAGGCTGCTGAGTTTCCGTGGGGGGACTTCAGATGGCCTTGCAGAATGACCTCGACTAGCTCTGGACCTAGAAGGCCCAGCTGTAGACTGCACCACCTCAGCATGGGCAGCAGCAGTCTGGGCTGGCTGGCTGACAGGCAGTGGCAAAGACAATGGTGGAGTGGCAGTGGTGGGATTAGGAATGCTGTCAACCTGAGAGAGGACAGCAAGTTCCTGCTCCACTGACCCACTGCCACTCCCCCAGGGCAGCGCCTGAGCATTCCTAGCAATCTGTTGAAGGACAGATTGCTGGCCTGCTGCGACACCCTACAAGCCCCTTTCGACACTGGTAAACTACAATACATAATTTTATGATAGTCTAAAAAGTGACCTTTAGAATTGGCCTCAGTCAATTAGGAAGTAATTTAAATTAGCATAGATCACAGGCAAGTTCAAAATGGAGAATGAGAGGTATAACAAAAAAAGGAGGCACATTGTTAGACTTTTTTCCTTTTTCTTGGCAATTTTCCCATTCCCTTTTACTCCTAAAGCAAGGACTCCCTTTCTGGGCTACAGTTGTAGAGGCATCGGTCACCCTCCAGTACCATGCCATGTAGCTAATGTTCATGTGTGAGCATTGGCAGTGAGTGTCAGCAGCCAGGTTTGATCCTGTCATCATCTAAAGCTGTCTTGCAGTAGGGCAGCACTGGATAATGATCAGGATCTAGCATCCAGGCATATTTTCCCCACCCTTATCCAAAGGCAGCAAAGCCAACGATAGCACAAACTGAGATCAGACAACTCAAGACAGAGCATCAAATCTGTGGCCTTCTTGGTTTATGTGGCTCAGCTTCTTAGTGGAAAAGACCTTACTGAGCCATCAGGGGACCATGTATTTAAACTTAAAATAAGTTAGTCTGAAAATTCTCAGTACAAGTGCGGTGGAGTGGGAATAGCAGAAGATATGCATGTGGGTGCTGCTGGTGGCCCCCACTTCAAAAGCTACAGCTCTCCTTGCGATTGTACCTTCTTGTAAGAAAGCCAAGAAAAAATTGCAATGGATCATCTTCTGGTGAAGACCTGATGTTTCTGGGTGCACCGGTTTTCCTCCCTTCCACTGCATTCTCTGTCAATTTACACTGGCAGTGCGTCCCAGGAGTCGAGGAAATTTGGAGTCAATATGCTTAAGAAATGTTAAAATAGTATAAGTCTTTGAGTATAATACACCTCCCATGTATGATACCACCACCACCTTCTCAGGGCAACTAGGGATGGACAATAAATGCCAGCCTTGCCAGCAACGCCCACATCCAGGCTATGACTATCTCCAACAAGCGAGAGTCTAACCACCTCCCTTTGACATTCAACTGCATTACCATCACCGAATCCCCCACCATCAGCATCCTGGGGGTCACCATTGACCAGAAACTTAACTGGACCAGCCACATAAATACTGTGGCATCAAGAGCAATTCAGAGGCTAGGTATTCTGCAGCAAGTGTCTCACCTCCTGACTCCCCAAAGTCTTTCCACTATCTACAAGGCACAAGTAAGGAGTGTGATGGAATACTCTCCACTTGCCTTGATGAGTGCAGGTCCAAGAACACTCAAGAAGCTCGACACCATCCAGGACAAAGCAGCCCGCTTGATTGGCACCCCATCCACCACCTTAAACATTCACTCCCTCCACCACCGGCGTACCATGGCTGCAGTGTGTACCATCTACAAGATGCTCTGCAGCAACTCGCAAAGGCTTCTTCGGCAGCACCTCCCAAACACGCGACCTCTTCCACCTAGAAGGACAAGGGCAGCAGGCACATGGGAACACCACCACCTCTAAGTTCCCCTCCAAGTCACACACCATCCTGACTTAGAAGTATATCGCCGATCCTTCATCGTCGCTGGGTAAAAATCCTGGAACTCCCTACCTAACAGCACTGTGGGAGTACCTTCACCACACGGACTGCAGCGGTTCAAGAAGGCAGCTCACCACCACCTTCTCAAGGGCAATTAGGAACGGGCAATAAATGCTGGCCTTGCCAGCGACGCCCACATCCCATAAACTAATTTTTTTTTAAATCTCCAAAATACATTTTTTTAAACATTGGGTGGTTTATTTTCAGAAAAATATAGCATCCATGTTTAATACAAACACTCTATCCCATTTTTGGCTATTGAAAACTCTTAAATTATTTGGCAGTGGATAACATCGACATAGACATGAAGCTCACACGAGTATCGGCATGTGGATGAGAATTGGGAGGAGGCCAAGGATGGGTACTTGATACATAGTGGCCCAGATTTTGCGGTGGGTATTACGGTGTACTCTTGAGACTACCCCTGTCATACCGCCTTTGAAATATACCGCAAGTTCAGGATTTCCGCATGCACTTGCGCATGCACTAAATCCAGAACTTGCAATCTGTCAAGGTACGCCTTGACAGATCATCCGCACCGCCTTGGAAATCACAATTGCTGGCGCAAAGTTGGGCTATTTGCCCACCAACTGCCCAGCAATTACATCCGAAAATTTTATGATTAATGAAAGCAAACACAGGAGCCTGTTTCACATCTTAAAAGAAGATCTATAGTCTCCCCCGTAGTGTCAATAGAAAAACACCTGAAGATATGCTTTGCTAAAAGGTTTGCAGTGATTGTTGTACCACATTTTTCACAACCATTTGTTTTCTCTTAAATACTATACGTATGTCGACACCTAAAACAAAGAATTAAAATCTCAATATTTTAGAAGCAATTGCACTTCGTCTCAGCAATCTGTTTAGAAACATAGAAGATAGGAGCAGGAGTAGGCCATTCGGCCCCTCGAGCCTGCTCCGCCATTTAATGAGATCATGGCTGATCATCCAAATTCAGTACCCTGTCCCTGCTTTCTCCCCATATCCCTTGATCCCATTAGCCTTAAGAAATCCTTCTTGAATATATTTAATGAATTGGTCTCAACTGCCTTCTGTGGTCGAGAATTCCACAGGTTCACCACTCTCTGGGTGAAGAAATTCCTCCTCATCTCAGTCCTAAATGGCTTACCCCTTATCCTTAGACTGTGACCCCTGGTTCTGGACTCCCCCGCCATCGGGAACATCCTTCCTGCATCTAGTCTGTCTAGTCCTGTTAGAATTTTATAAGTTTCAATGAGATCCCCTCTCATTCTTCTAAATTCTAGCGAATACAAGCCCAATCGACCCAATCTCTCTTCATACGTCATTCCTGCTTATTATTTACTAATTATTTATTATTATTGTTTATTATTAATTCATTAGAGAATTCAGGTGCTCAGTACAGTGATCAGAAGTAACTAGAAACTGTACGAAGCCGGGTTGTTAGATCGCTGTGCTTGCTTTCATACTTCTCCTTAATCACTGCCCAAGCTAGGAGAAATATTGGGCCAAAAATTCGGCACTTGCCAGGTGAGCTGTGTACTCACCCGTAAGGCCTCCTGAAGTGCCGGTTTCCTGCATGCACTGCGCATGCGCGGGAAACCGGAACTTCCGGTCTCGTGAAGGGAGGGGTTCAGAGGTGAATCGCGTGCGCGGGAGAGGCTGCGCGCACGCAGCGAACTTAGGTTTTTTTTCAGGTTTCTCCGGGAAGGTAAGTATGGAAGAAGCTGCGCTTTTAAAAAGGAGGTGCAAGACCCGTTTTTAACAAGGTAAGTGGTTAATTAATTACAATTTAAAAAATTTTCAACAGGTTTATCTTTTTTAGATACTTCAAAGAAAGGTAAGTTTATTTTTAGCACTGTTAAAAAGTATTTTAATTTTTTCAAAAATGTAAATTTTTGTTTAAAGTAGTTAATTTATTTAACTTATAGTTATTTTAAAAATGTGATTTTTTTTTAAATTTATTTGAAGTTTAGGTGTTGTTTTGGGGCCGATTTCAATTCATAGATTTGACAGGTCTTATCTATGAATGAAAGATGGTCTGCTGCCATTGGCTCTCCATGGCCCACGTGATCCCAGGGGACGCATCGCACTAACTACGCCCCTGGGATACACAAGCACTGCGCGCCGGCAGCTGCAGGAGGCCCAGGAGCTGAAGTCCCCGTGGGCCCAGAGGTCAACGGCAGGCGCGGTAGGTAGGTGCGCGCGCGATCCTTGCACCCGCGGGAAGCCAGGGAGCCGAATTTCTGGGCCATTGACCTTCAACAGTATCATTAACTGTATATTGACTGGGGCAAGAAACAGAATACAAACGTAAAACTGGGCTTTTTTTTATTTAATTCAGATGCCGAACAAACATGACCTTTCAATTTTGGTTACCTTCTACCTTTATTCTTTGCAATGTTTAGTATCTTTAGTTTACAATTGCTTGGTAGAAACCTTATAAAGTGCAAGAGTCTGAACCGCGTGTATGTTTTGGTGGAGGAAACTTGTTTTGTCGATTAACTAAGGTTCGAATGGCCATGCCTTTCAATTTAAAGCATATATAGTGTGACACGGTACAATCTAATAGTAGTTAAAGATTTTTTAAGTTATTTTTGCAAGTATCCTGTGAACACACTATTTAGCATACTCTATTTTACTTTTAGTTAAATTCTGAAAATTAAATTGATTGCTCATGAAAAAATATCCTTTAGTAACACAGAAGGCCAGACAGATAGACAGATAAAAAGTATTCCTTTTAATTACTTGGGAAGTTGAATAAGAAAGTTAAACAAAGTGAACATCTATCAAATTTCAGTGATCAATTCTGTCCTTTCAACTCAAAAATGAACAACATAACAAACAATATAATGCATTTTTAACAAGGAAAAATAGATTTATCTATTACCAGACTAAATGAGGTCTGAATAATATATTTTAATCCTGAAAAATAACATTGAATATATGGCTGGGAATCTCTTTCTGAAGTTCAACAACATTACTTGTAGGAGATATGAAACATTGTTAGACATTTACGGAGTATCAAAACAGGAAGTTGTATACACAGGGACTAATAAATTGTGAATCTGGATGAAAAAACCCAAAATGCTGATATATGAAATAAGCCCAAGTACCAGTTTAATTAGAAGTTTTTAAAAGTTTTTAAAATGTAATTTCAATGGAAGAGACTGAAATAAGTTTCTGTGGCTTAGTTTTGACAGCCTTTGTGGGCATCTCTTCCCTTACGCATAAGCTGTACGCTGCACTCCTGGCCTTCGTGATATCATATGCTGCGCGGAGCTCTACAGTGTAGAAGAGCAGTCTCCCATTCTGGGCCTCGCACGAGGCAAGTACGTATTCTTTTTGTAGGTCGGCAGCGTACTCCATAGCTACGCCGCTGACAGCAATTTTTGGGCCATTATATCAGGACCTAACAATCTGCAATCTTTTAGCACTAGATGCCATTACAGAAAATAGAAAAACAGTCCAGTGCATAAAGATATTTACTGTTGAAGTTAGATTTTTCAGCCATCATACAGTAATGATCATTTAAGAGCCATCACTAATCCAAGTGCATAGCAGCGACCAAGTACTCTACAACTGGCAAAAAAACTTTGGATCACTCCTTCTTACCGACATCACTATAAGGTCACAGATTCAAAGCAGGCAAATTGAAAAGAAAAGCAGGCCATATCAAGCAATCTATTCTGCGCTTTAAATTAACATAAAAAGACTTACCACAGTCACTGTATTGGCTAGAGGCAGACATCTCTTTGTCTCTTGCAAGTAGCCCTAGAGAACAAAAGCAGGGGTATTATTTTTGTGGGGGAGTGAGGGTTGCTTTATAAGGTTTGCAGAGTTTATTTTGAGAATGCAAAGAGGCTTCAAGGTGATTCAGACAAGTTGAGTGAGTGGGCAAATACATGGCAGATGCAGTATAACGTGGATAAATGTGGCGTTATCCACTTCGGTAGGAAAAACAGAAAGGCAGAGTATTATTTAAATGGTGATAGATTGGGAAATGTTGATGTACAAAGGGACCTGGGTGTCCTTGTACACCAGCCACTGAAAGCAAACATACAGGTGCAGCAAGCAGTTAGGAAGGCAAATGGTATGTTGGCCTTCATTGCAAGAGGATTTGAGTACAGGAGCAAGGATGTCTTACTACAGTTATACAGGGCCTTGGTGAGACCACACCTGGAGTACTGTGTGCAGTTTTGGTCTCCTTACCTAAGAAAGGATATACTTGCCATAGAGGGAGTGCAGCGAAGGTTCACCAGACTGATTCCTGGGATGGCAGGACTGTCGTATAAGGAGAGATTGGGTCAACTAGGCCTGTATTCACTAGAGTTTAGAAGAATGGGAGAGGATCTCTGACAGGGCTAGACAGACTGGATGCAGGGAGGATATTTCCCCTGGCTGGGGGCTCTAGAACGAGAAGTCACAGTCTCAGGATACGGGGTAGGACATTTAGAACTGAGATGAGGAGAAATTTCTTCACTCAGAGGGTGGTGAACCTGTGGGATTCTCTACCACAGAAGGGTGTGGAGACCAAGTCACTGAATATATTTAAGAAGGAGATAGATAGATTTCTAGATGCAAAAGGCATCAAGGGGTATGAGGAGAGAGCGGAATATGGTATTGAGATAGAGGATCAGCCATGATCATATTGAATGGCGGAGCAGGCTCGAAGGGCCAAATGGCCTACTCCTGCTCCTAGGTTTCTAGAAGTGCCTCAGCTTTTTAATTACAATAGTCTGTTTTTATCACGTTCTATTTTCCAGATTGATGAATGCTAAAGTGACAAGAACACAAAGTTCAAACTTACTCAGTGTACTTTCAAAACTCTGGTGGTGCTTATGGAAAAAACCCTTTTTGCAATTTCTACTAGCATTTAGTTTGATAACAGAGAATTACTTTACAAAGATTACTGTTGGTATTTGCACTAGAGTTTGCCATAACTTTGTGAAATTGTTAAGATATGTAAAAGACAATATGGACCAAGCTCTTTACCAATATCCCAGAACAGTCAGGCTTCAAGATCCCAGAACATTGTATAATTTCTTTTTAAAATCCAAATAAGTTCATCTTCAATAATTTTATATAGAGAATGGGCTGCTTGAGCAGTTTTTGTCAGAATACAGTGCTTGGCATGCGTTGAAATTTTAACTTTATATCTTGCTATCGATATTTAACACTGCAGTTAAGCATTCATACCTGCTTGATTTGTTAATGCTCTTCCAGGATGGCTAATTGAATACCAGAGTCTACCCTCCACAACATCAAAGGAATCTGGCTCGTTCTTACTCCTTTATGACTGGAGCAGCAATACAAAGTTTTCAGCACTTTAGCCAAACCTCCATATTTGTGTCAAGTTGCAGTTATTTTCAGCACTTTAGCCAAACCTCCATATTTGTGTCAAGTTGCAGTTATATTGCACAATCGGTCAGACACTGTTGCAGGTATCTACTCAGATTTAGAGACCTCAGTCACTGCCTTAAGTGGTCGGTTGCCTGCTTTTTTAAGGAAGTTGACTCGGTTAGTGAGCCAGCAGGACATGGGAGTGTAATAACGAAACTCCCTTGTGATCTGGACTGGGTCTCCACATCTTAAGCAGATGTACTCCCTTAATCACTCCGAAGGTGGTATGAGTTAACTCTAGCTGGGGTATCGTTTGGTTTAGTGTGTAAGGTAATTTACACCATGGTAGACAAAACATAGAGAACACTGAAAATGACGAAATTCACTCGGTACAATCAGTACAATTTCTGTTCACATACTGTTACAATAAAATAAAGAACACACATTCCACTAGCCTATTTCAGGAAATCTTATCATAATGTAAAGATGATAGTCTCTCTCTCTCTCAGTTACCAGTACGAACAACCAGTACAGAGGTTGCTTCTCCCCCAGTCTTTCTGCTGTCTTCACTGACTTTCTGGTGTCTGTTGATTTTAAAAATCAGAGAATAAAGAAATTTGTCCACACCAAGGTGCTAGATATCTCCTGAATTACCAGACTTTACTAACGAATGAGCATTATTTGAGAACTCTTCAAAACAGCACTTAAAACATCTCACGACTGCTTCTGGTTTGACAATTCAGCATGGGACTGCATGGAACAGCAAACCACTTTTAGGCAACTTCTGCTGAAAATGTATTTTAAGAGAGCTCATGTCTGGCTCCAATTCATGGCAAAATGGCCACAGAATCCCGGACCATGGCAGAGACCATTAGCTGTAGAATGTGAAGTGTAGCTACGAATTATAAATTGTATTGTAGGCTCACCTGGCTATGAACCATGTTCTACTCACAGTGAGAGCTCTGCGCAGGCATGTTTACACACATGACAGAGCTCCAGTTTCCTGGCAGCAAATTTTTAATGGGGAGTGTGGCTGTAGGGGAGGTACAGCGAGAGGAATGGGGAGAGAGAGGTGGGGTACAGAGAGAGGAATGCGAGAGAGAGGGAGAGATGGGGGTACAGAGAGAGAGATAGAGGACGAGATGCAGGGGAGGGGGAAAGAGATCGAGACCAGTGGAGGGGGAGAGGGGGATGCAGATGCAAAAGGAAGAGATTGATGCAGCTGGGGGCCGGGGGGAGTGGAGTGTGGAAGAGATTAGGGGAGGAAGAGAGAGGAATAGACACTGAGGGCAAGAGATAGTGAGATACAGGAAAAGAGGAAGGGGAGGGGGGGAAGATAGAGATGAGAGAAAGAAACTGAGAGGTAGTGGGAAAAAGACTGAGACAGACAGGGGAGAGCGATTGACAGAGAGATGTGAGGGAGAGAGAATGGAAGGAGGGGGCAGAAGAGAGAAACCAGAAGGGTTGGGGAACAAGATCAAAGGCAAGGGTGAGAAAGAAAAGGGAGAGAGACAAAGGAGGGGAAGGGAAGGGAAAAGGAGAAGACTGATAGATGGATGGGAGGGGGGGCAGGAAAGAGGAGGGTGTTCAAGTTTTTCATCTGCACCAGATGGTTTTCGAGTCCAGTGACAAAAATCATTCCTGTAGGTAAGCCCACAAGCCTAGTTAACTGAAGTGACTTTATATGCCAACATCCGGTAAAGTTGCATTGCCCAAGGTCAATCAGAACACTCTTTGTGTTGTAATTTGCTAATTGGATATGACAGCAGCCATTCCATGTATTTGGATATTGGAGGAATAATCCAGTGGTTCCCAAACTGGGGTTCGTGCAGACAGGGCGGTAAACAGCAGAGGGGGAGGACAAAAACCCTGTAACACTCAGCAGCTATGCCGTGAGTAGGCGGGCAGTGGAGGGTTACACCTGTAATGGTGCCAGTGTACCCAACAGGAGCCACCGGGCCTCATCCCAGTCCAGGAAGAGCAGGGAAGTGTTGTGCGGTGAAGTATTCAACAGGCATATTGCTGAACCTTAAGGTTACCTTTCAGCTGAAGGGAAGATAAAAATTTTCACATCACCAATCACATCAATGTTCACTGGGGTGATCACGACTCCTGTCTCCATGGAAGGTGTTTTTGATTTTTTTCCCCAAAACTTACCTTTGGTTGGCAGTTGCAGGGACTGCATTGCCTGGTGGTTGTGTTGGGCATCAGGTGAAGGGTGGTGATAACGGGTAAGATTTTAAAAAGTTTTTTGTAAAGCATTTTCAGATGCAGTAATCAAGGCCGCGCTTTTGCCGATGCTCAGAGTGTGGGTTCGGAGGTGGGTCCGCTGTCAAAATCAAAATGATTGACAGCGGGTTGGGAAACCGCTCCGAACCCGCCTCCATGCACGTTTCCAAAGTGTCAGGTCTGCGATTTCAGAACAGATCCGACACCAAGCGGCGGGGAGGCATTTAAGATAGTTAAACGCTTGTTAACTTCTATTTTGCCAGCCTATTTCTATTTTCCCACTTTTTTAACGGGGTTCACGTCGTTCAGAGATCACGTCAGGTAAGTATGTCGGGTTCTGTATGTCTCCCCATTGCTGTGAATAGGTGACAGCTGCAAAAGTGGTATGAAAGCTACTATTTCACAGCTGTTCACTTTCCAATGTCAGAAGCTTGAGCCTTCAGGACCTGGAAGATGCTTTTGAGCTTTATGCAGTTTGGAAATGTTTTGAGTAAACTCTCTATCCACTGTCACCTCCTCAGAGCAAGCTCTCTCACCATTGACAGATCGCTTCTGCCATCTCAACTACAGCTGTCATCTATTCCAGCAACATCAGTACCCTTGAAAAAAATCTCACCTTGGTCCTCTGAATCCCTCCATGATCAGCCCCAACACCAATATCACCAACAACAATACCAACCTTCTCCACAATCACCTGATGCTGCACAGGACACAGGGCATCAGCACCCGACAACATTGCTGCCCAGGAGGCCAGGGATGGCCTCACCATGGCCAGATTTACTTCACTTGACACTGTACACCCTGGCTGCCACATGATGCGCCAGGTTGACACCACCCCACACCAGCACCATAAAGCATCGCTACAATGTCCAAGCCATTCCTTTCACACTCATCACAATTGGAGGGGGGGATGGGGGGGTGGAGTTATGTCTCAACATTCACTGGAACTCACTAAGACACTTCCAAAGGTGAGCACAGATCTGTCCAATAAGGTAAGGTGTTGAAAATATAGATTTCAATGTTTGACAACACATTAACAGAAACTTCACATGAAAATTGGCTAAACCACCCAGTGCCTACCCTTGTGTGTTGTTAGTTCGTATGCTTGCAGTTGATTGAGGGTGAGTGTGAGAGGTGGCTAATGAGATGGGGAAGTGATAATGTAGATAGAGAGGGACGGGTGAAGGTACAAGGTAAGTTGATGTGAGTAAGGATGTGCAGGAGTAGGGTAAGGAACGCAGAATGATGTGGATGTGATGAGTGGCACAGCAGGATGAGGTTGAGTGTGGCTTGGCTGTAACGCTTCGTGATTTGCTCAGATCATTGAAAGGCTTGAGCCACTGCAGCCTGGTCTTCCTGACGATATCCCTGCTTCTGCCCTCCTGTGCAATGTGCAACCAGGCTGCACTGATCTCCTGGGGAGGTCTCTTCCACCCATGGGAAGGGAAGAGAACCTCCCTGCGTGCTGTGACTCCTTCCATAAGTATATGGAGGGAGTTGTGGGAGAGCCTGGGTGTAGCCGTGCACCTTTGTGCAGTGCTCGTCAGTGTTTGCAGCACCTCAATGCTGTAGAATACCAACAGCAGAACTGTCAAGATCAATTTGAACATGGCCCCTTTAAGAAAAATGGTTGATGACGTGTCATCAAATGACGTCATCAATCCTGCTTCCTGTTAATTGTCCGGGAACCTTGCAGGGCGGGCTTAACAAGCCCAATCAACAGAAAATCGCTTGGAGTGTGTGGGCTGCAGTAGGCAGCAGGCTGGGACTGCGACACCGACCCCGGCCATCCCGGACCCGCCTCGGTCGGCGAAATCGCGGCCATAGTTTTTGTAAAGAGCCGTGACCTGTTAGAGATTAAATAAAGCCACTAATGAGGTTTATAAACCAAAAAAAAGCAACTCATGATTTTTTTTTACTAAATCTCCTGATGTTTAAGAGATTGATTATGATTTATGAGACGGTGGGGTTGGCATTACTGATGACCTTTCATCAGAACTGGAAAAAGTTTGAGATGTAACAGGTTTTAAGCGAGTACAGAGGCAGGTAAAGGGGGGAGGAGAGGAACAAACAAAAGGGAACCACTGCCCCATGACATTCAACAGCATTACCATTGCCAAATCGCCCACCATCAACATCCTGGGGGGGTCACCATTGACTAGAAACTTAACTGGACCAGCCACATAAATACTGTGGCTACAAGAGCAGGTCAGAGGCTGTGTATTCTGTGGCAAGTGTCTCACCTCCTGACTCCCCAAAGCCTTTCCACCATCTACAAGGCACAAGTCAGGAGTGTGATGGAATACTCTCCACTTGCCTGGATGAGTGCAGCTCCAACAACACTCAAGAAGCTCGACACAATCCTGGACAAAGCAGCCCGTTTGATTGGCACCCCATCTACCACCTTAAGCATTCACTCCCCTCCACCACCGGTGCACCGTGGCTGCAGTGTGTACCATCTACAAGATGCACTGCAGCAACTCGCCAAGGTTTCTTCCACAGCACCTCCCAAACCCACGACCTCTACCACCTAGAAAGACAAGGGCAGCAGGAGTATCCGAACACCATCACCTCCAAGTTCCACTCCAAGTCACACATCATCCTGACTTGGAAATATAATTACTGGTCCTTCATTATCGCTGGGTCAAAATCCTGGAACTCCCTCCCTAACAGCACTGTGGGAGTACCTTCATCACATGGACTGCATGCTTCAAGAAGGCGGCTCACCACCACCTTCTCAAGGGCAATTAGGGATGGGCAATAAATGCTGGCCTTGCCAATGATGCCCACATCCCAGGAACAAATAAAGAAATAAAAAAGGTCTGTGTTAGGTTAGAAGGTAGGAGAAATTAAATGACAAAAGAGATGATGGTGCAAGGCAAAAGCGGGTGGTAAAGAAACAAAAGATGGGTCTAGAGGAGGTGTAAATGGCAACAGCAGAATCATTACCAACAGCTGCTGTCTGAAAAAATGGGAGCAGTGGTTATGATCTGAAATTACATAAGAACATAAGAAATAGAACATAAGAAATTGTTGAACTCAATGTTGAGTCCAGAAGGCTGTAATGTGCCTAATTGAAAGATGAGGTGCTGTTCCTCGAGCTTCATTAGAACAGTGTAGGGGGCCAAGGACAGATTTCTATTGGCATCCCAAAGTTAATCAATGAAAATAATTGGAAAATTACCTGAAGGTCAACATGATAAGACCAGCTCAACATTATGGCCGTGAAATTTGGTAGGATAGCGCCTACCGTTAGCGCCTGGCGGGGGCACTAATGGGGCGCTAAGAGGTTAGTGCCCAGCCGCGGCGAAGCCAATGCCGCACGCGACCTTCAATGGCGAATTAGCGCTGGTGTTAACTGTTAGCGCCTAAGCCTCTAGCGCCTCTCATGGTGACGTCAATGCATGTGCTACGCCCCGTTAATGGCCCCGATGCAAAATTGCCTGTCGTCCCTTGCTTTAGCGCCTCGTGCCGACAACGCCAGTAAGAGGAGGCGTTGTGCACTCGGAAGTGCGCTGCAGGAGCGGTAATTAAAGGGAATGCTTCCGTGTCACTTGAACATCGCGAAAAGGGCACTTTCAGTGATCGCACCGTTTATTACTTGCAGCAGTCTGCTGCCTGCACAAAATCTTTTACACCTTTTCCTCAAACATTTCCAAATGCTGCACTTTCTGAAAGTGATGGGGGCTGCAATGGCAGTCGCCCAGGTCGCGTTGAAAAGCACCACTGGTGACTATGAGGTTATACAACGTGATTGGCCCTACCCTTTAAGAAATGGAAGCAGCCTGTGTGATTAAAGAGTGCCGTTTACACTGCGCATGACCTTCTTTATCACTCTGCCAGTAGCACCCCGCTCTCAGAGGTTAGCGGCATAAGTTAGGAGTGTAGCGCTTGATTTAGCGCTCCATTTCCTTCTTGGAGCGCTAACAATGAATTTCGCGGGAGTCGACAATGATTAGCGCCTCTTCAACTTTTCGGGGGATGTGCAACGTCCCGTTAACTTAGTGCCCCCCGTTAGCGTCTCCGGGGGGGTGCTAACCGGGCGCTACTGCCTTTGCGACCTGGCGTGGCGATAGTGCCGATGCCTGTGAAATTGACGTGAAGGTTTGCGGCAGTGGTAACCACTAGCGCCACGATCTCCTGCACTTAATGTGCAGTTGGCGTGCGACCACACACAGCGAATCCTCACAGTCAATGCCCGCTATCCTGGCAGCAGCCATGATGCCTTCATCCTGTGCCAGACTGGTGTGCCAGCTCTATTCCAGCCACCACATCAAGCTCGTGGCTGGCTGCTGGGAGACAAGGGCTATCTGCTCTCCATCTGGCTCATGACTCCCTTCTGCAACCCCAACACTCCTGGCCAGCACTCATACAATGAGAGCCATGCTGCCACCAGGAACATCATTGAGCAGACCATCGAAGTGCTCAAGCAAAGTTTCCGCTGCCTTGACCACTCGGGAGGAGCCCTCCAGTACTCGGCTGAGCTGGTGTCCCTATCGTTGTCGTCTGCTGCATGCTGCACAACTTGGCCATCATGAGGGCGCAGCCATTGCCACCAGGCAAAGCCGCACCAGCTCAAGAGGAGGAAGAGGGAGACGAGGAGGACAAGGACGAGGAGCACAAACAGCAACAACGGAGGAGCCAGCCACTCCATCGGCCTTGTGGAAGGGCGGTCAGTGACCGACTTATCAGACTTCGTTTCCAATGAATTCGAGGCCACTTTCCGGTTGCTCAACCCGTCCATCATTCCATCAATTTCTCATTCCATGCCACACCCCAAAGCTGAAATGAGACACATCACCATTTCTGCAACATTGCAATAACAAATTTATCCAAATTCAGTAACCACATTAACTAATCATCCTTGTGCAAACCCTTACTTCCCCTCTTTACAGTGCCTTTTCCTAATCTGCTGCTCCTACGTCGTGTCTCCCCAGTGGCTGCAGCAGAACTGGTGGAAGGCTGCTGAGTGTTGGTGCCAGAGACTACACATAGCCTTGCAGGACGCCCTTGACCAGCTCTGGGCCCGGAAAGCCCGGCTGTACACTGCGCCACCTCAGGATGGGCGGCGGCTGTCTGGGCTGGCTAGATGACAGGCAGCGACAAGTACAATGGCGGAGTGGCAGTGGTGAGATCAGGAATGCTGTCATCCTCAGAGAGGACAGCAGGTTCCTGCTCCACTGACCCACAGCCACTCCCCTGGGCCAGCACCTCAGCATCACTAGCAATCTGCTGGAGCACAGATTAGTGGCCTACTGCAATACCGTGAGATCCCCGGTGGACTATGGTGGACCTAACGGCGATAGCAGCAGTCAAAGATTGCGTCACATCAAGCTGCGACTGCATGAGAGCAGTCTGAGACTCGATGCAACCAACCATTGTCTGCATTACAGCACTAAGACGTTGCGTGGCTTCCGCCTGTGCTGCAATGGAAGCTGCCACATCGCCCATGACACGCGTCATGAGGTCTGGATCAGCATGGTCTCTCTGGGAGTCCACCATCCTCTGCAGAGTGGAAATGATGGGCTCCATGGTATGTGCAGAGCTCCGTGTAATGTTGGAGGCAAACTCCTCCACACTCCTTACCATTGCCGAGAGGCTCTCGGGCACCCTTGCCATTGCCCCTATCATCTCGGAGAGCATGCCCAGAACCCTTATTGTGAATGCCTCCCCATCGAGGTCCTCATCTGAGTCCTCTGCAGCAGAACTCGCGCATGAACTCTCCCTCCGCGGAGCTGGCTCCAGAGCTACCTTTTCCCTCTGGCCTTGCTGCAGCCCGCTCGACCCCGGTGCAGCACCCAGTGCAGACCCCTCTACAAAACTCTAAATATCGCATAGTGCCTGTATCTGAGGTGGTGCCTGTGGGTGAGAGATGCAGTGACACAGTGCTTTGCTCCTCCTCCTCTTCTTCTTCCTCACTCTCAGTGGGAGGCTCAGGGATAGGCTGGTCATCTGATTGTTGATTCTCTGAAAGCATAAAGGCACAAGACTTGCATTAAAGTGAGGGCAGGGGGGCAGGAAGGGAGAAAGGAATGCAGACATTATCAAGAGCTGGAAAATGGGAAAGGCTTGTGCTGTGAGGGGGAAGTGGGATGAGAGAAAGAGAGGGGATGAAAATATCGATGGCCACGCTGCCCACCACCTGCTGCTCAATGAGACGCAGCACTCGCTCCTCATGGTCTGAAAGCTGCTGGAGATGCACATCGCCCCCGCCTGTTCTATGCTGCTCCCTCCTATTGTGAGCCATCTTGGCCTGCAAGAGAAACGATTGCGTGTGAGTCAGAGTCCAGCTATGTGTTTGGGAGATATGCCTGTGGTAGCTGAATAGCTGTGATTGTCAGCAAGACATTAGATGTGGATGTGAGTTTGAGTAGGTGCAGATGCAGATGCCTGGTGAGTGAGTGGTGGGGGTGTGGTGGTTTGTGCAGTGTGTACAGACTAACATTCAGATGCTGGTATGTAGGACCTGTTGAAGCATGTACTTACCTTGACCGCCCGAGGTGAGGTCGTTGAATTTCTTCTGGCACTGTGTCAGGCTGCGTATGACCACACTACTGGCCGAGACCTCCTGGGCCACTTTCCTCCACATTGGGAAGACCTGGGGCAATTGCCTTCTTCCAGTGTCTGGGAACAGCACTGCCCTCCTTCGCTCCACTCCCGCGACCAATGCCTCCAATGCCTCGTCCATGAAACGACGACCTCTCTCCCTGGGAGTGGAATCAGCCATCACGATCAGGGGATTGATTTGGTTGCAGGTCACCTTCACAGCCAGCCGATAATGAGGATCTGCACAATGATGCAACCTTTCCTTTAAGAGCTGGAAGGAGCCAGTGTGAAGGGTCATTCCCGATTGCATTGCACCTGAAATTCATTATCGATCTGCTGGTAGCGTCCCTGTAGCGCCCTACTGAGGTCATTAGCACTTGATTTAGCGCTCCAGTTCTTTCCTGGAGCGCTAACAGCCAATTTAGGAGAAGCCCAGAATCCTTAGCGCCTGGCGCTAATTTTTCATCATTTCAGAAATTAGCACCGCAAACGGGGCGATACCGAATTTCTCCCATCAGTCAAATAAACAGATAAAAGTAATGGCAATGTGCAATATCCTTTTTATCTCACTGGTGATAACCTCATAACTTTAGATGCAACACACTTCCAAATGAGTAATAAGTTATCAAAAGTTAATTCACACTGATCCATAATGTATTCAATTTATGCTGCAGATAGGGTTTTTTTAAAACATTGATTTTATTTTGGTACTTTAACATCAAAGGCAGCTTTATGATATTATGTTGTGAAATCAGAGCAGTTTTTCCAGTTAAAGGCAAAGGAAATATTGATAAAACTAACCACTTATGCTAAAAAGATGCATGCCAGCTGAGTGATAACTGACCTATTAACATAAGTGCCACAGGTGTGAGCAAGTTATAGGTGCATTAGAAATAGTAAATTTGTCATACACCATCTACTAACCAGCACACGTTATTTGTGTGCCATATTAAAAAAATCACCAGTTGCTCTCCCATGACTTTGCTTATGGACAAAAATTAAAAAGTGTCTTCCTGCTTGTCTCCCACTCTCTCCTTCTCTCTCTGTCTGTCTTTATGCTTGCCCGCTACTCCTTCTGTCTCTCTCTTTCGCCTTCTCTGTATGGTTCTCACGATTTTGTTAAGCTATTCATTTCTCACTATTGTTTTAATTTGCACAATTCACAGGGTTAGAAGAGAGAGTCCACCTTCTATCCCTGTGAATTGTGCACATTGACACAAAATTGAGCAAAATAAAGCATTAAAATAATCATGATCATTGATAATTGTTTTATCTTTGTGTGGATTGTATATATTTCTCACCATGTCTCTTTGTCTCTCATATTCTCAATGATTATATATATTTCTTACAACATTTATATGTATCAAAATTATAAACAAATGTTTTACTCTTTATATTTTACCATATATATCTGTTTCGAGTCAAAGTCATAACGGCACAGAAGGAGGCCATTCGGCCCATCGAGTCCGTGCCGGCTCTCTGCAGAGCCATCCAGTCAGTCCCATTCCCCCACTCTATCCCGTAGCCCTGTAAATTTATTTCCCTCAAGTGCCGATCCAGTCTCCCCTTGAAAACATTGAGTGTCTCCGCTTCCACCGGCAGCGAATTCCAGGTCATCACCACTCGCTGCTTAAAAAAGTTTTTCCTCATGTCCCCCCTGTATCTCTTGCCCAAAACCTTAAATCTGTGTCCCCTATTCCTTGTACTATCAACTAGTGGGAACAACCTTTCTCCATCTAGCCTATCCAAAACCGTCATAATCTTGTACACCTCTATCAAATCACCCCTCAACCTACTTTGCTCTAATGAAAACAAATCCAGCTTCTCCAACCTGTCCTTGTAACTAAGATCCCCCATCCCCAGAACCATTCTGGTAAATCTCCTCTGCATCCTCTCAAAGGCCTTCACATCCTTCCTAAAGTGGACGCAATACTCCAGTTGTGGCCTAACCAGCGCTTTATAAAGGTTCAGCATAACTTCTCTACTTTTGTACTCAATACCCCTATTTATGAAGCCCAAGATCCCATATGCTTTGTTAACTACTCTCTCAATATGTCCTGCCACCTTCAGGGACCTATGCACATTAACTCCCAGGTCCCTCCGTCCCTACACACTCTTTAAAACTATGCTATTAAGTGTATATTGCCTCTCCCTGTTCCTTCTGCCAAAATGCATCACCTCACACTTCTCTGTATTAAATTCCATCTGCCACTTGTCTGCCCATTCTGCTAGCCTTTCTATGTCCTGTTGCAGTCGATTGGTATCATCATCGCTGTTTGCCACACCAAGTTTGGTGTCATCGGCAAATTTAGAAATTCTACTCTGTATTCCAATATCCAGGTCATTTTATATATCAAAAAAAGCAGTGGCCCCAGCACTGACCTTTGGGGAACACCACTGTCTACCATCCTCCAGTCTGAAAAACAGCCATTTACCACAACTCGCTGTTTTCTGTCCTCAAGCCAATTCCTTATCCAAGCTGCCACTGACCCACCTATTCCATGAGCCTCAATTTTGTTAACAAGCCTTCTATATGGTACTTTGTCAAATGCCTTCCGAAAATCCATGTATCAAAAAATTCAATTAGATTAGTCAAACACGATCTGCCTTTTACAAATCTGTGTTGGCTCTCCTTAATTAGCTTAAACCTCTCCAAGTGCCTGTTAATTTTGTCCTTTATTATTGTTTCTAAAAATTTACCCACCACTGATGTTAAACTGACCGGCCTGTAGTTACTAGGATTGTCCTTACACCCTTTCTTGAACAATGGTGTCACATTTGTCACTTTCCAATCCTCAGGCACCTCCTGTGAAGTGCCTTGCGACGTTTTACTACATTAAAGACAAGTTGTTGTTGTTGTTCTATGTTAATTTATCCCTCTAATGTATAGATTTCTTACCATTTATATGGTTTTCGCCCTATATAGTATAGTTTTCTTACCACTCTATATGCTTATTTCTCTCTATTATGTATAGATTTCTCACCATTCTCTGAATTTATCTCTCTCCATAATGTATAGATATCTTACTGTTCTATAAGTGTATTACTCTATAATGGATATACTTCTTACCTATATAAGTTTATTTCTCTCTATAATGTATAGATTTCTTACCGTTGCATAAATTTATATCACTCTATATTATATGTATTCCTTCCCGTTCTATCAACTTATTTCTCTACATTGTGTATATTTCTTATCATTGTATGGGGGAAAAAAATTCGGTTTCGACCATTTTGGGGCACTAATATCAGCCGGGCGCAAAATTTAGCGCCAGGCGCAACCTATCGCCAGCAACCGGGAAATTCGTCTCCAGCGCCCCTGGAGGTGATTGGAGCGCTAAATCCAGCGCTACACACTTCTCTTGGGGCGCTAACGTCGGGGAACGGGGCGCTACCTCAGGGCTCTACTCAAGCTCAGGTGATGTCAATTACCTTGTACTCAGACATACTGGCGCCTTCCAGTTCTTAAAGGAGAGGGTCCATCATGTTGCACAACCTCACCCTGATCATTGCTGAGTTTGACCTGGGCCTGCAAGGAGGTGCAAATCTTCAACAACGATTATCATGGCTGCTCAGAGACCCAGGGAGAGATCTCGCCGATTTAGCGACCAGGCATTGGTGGCTCTGGTTGTGGCTGTGGCTGTGGAACGCCAACGGGCAGTGCTGTTTCCAGACACTGGCAGGAGGCCATTGCCCCGGGAGTTCACAAGGGTGTGGAGGGAGGTTGCCCATTACGTCTCGTCCAGAAGCCTGGTCCAAAGGACTCACACGCAGTGCCGCAAGAAGTTCAACGACCTCACTCGGGTGGTCAGGGTGAGTAGATGCTTGAAATACCTCTACATCCCACCATCTCAACCTCACTCTGAGCACAGACGGTATAAAGTGCCAAATCCCCAACACTCACCCAACAACTATGCCCATCTACTAAAAGTCACAGCCACATCTCACAGCTTGCAGACATTAATGGCTATTCAACTATGGTAGGCACATCTGCCAAATACATGGCAGCACACTCACTCACACGCTGTCCTTTATCTTGCAGGCCAAGCTTTCTCATAACAGGAGGGAGCAACAACGCACGGGAGGAGGTCAGGCGGAGCTGCACCCCTTCACACAGCTGGAGGAGCGAGTTCACAGACTAATCACGAGCCACGTCGTGGGCCCTGTGACAGTTGGAGAGGTCGACCCCTTGGGGACAATGGTATGTTCATCATCTCTCCCTCCTCTCTCATACCACTTCCCTCTCACAACACAAGCCCTTCCCACTTTCCATCTGACTATACTGTCTCCATTCCTTGCTCCCTTTCTGCCCCCATGCCCTCACATTAAAGTCACTCTTGTACCTTCCTGCTTTCAGATAGTGAGCCACCATCTGACCAGCCTGTCCCTCAGCCTCCCAGTGGCAGCGACGCGGGAGAGGAGGAGGAACACCAAGCCGGAGCTTCACCGCCTGCGCCTTCCAAGGGCGAGACATCAGATACTGGAGCCACGCGGTCACTGGAGGGGAGCAGAGGAAATGGCTCTGATGTGGGTGAAGCTCCGGGACCCAGCGAACTGCAGCAACGCCATGGGGGAAGGGAAGCTCAGGGGCCATCTCCCCGGAGGGTGAGTGCGCGCACGAGTTCTGCTCCACAGGACTCCGATGAGGACCTCGATATTGCGGCGATGAATACTCAGGCGATGATGATGCATACTGAGCTCGTGGGTGCAATGGCAAGGGTGCCCGAGAGCGTAGATGCACTGGCTAGGAGCGTGGAGGAGTCCGCTGCCACCACAGCTGTCATCTGTGTGCAAACCTTCGAACCCATCCTTGCCACGTTGCAGAGGATGGTTGACTTGCAGAGAGACCATGGGGACCCAGACCCCATGCCGTGTGTAATGGGTGAGGTGGCAGCATCTATTGCAGCACAGGCTGAGGCAACGCAACGGCTTAGTGCTGGAATCGAGTTATTGGTTAGTGCCATCCAATCTCAGACTGCTCCGATGCAGTCTCAGATTGATGCCACGCAAGCGCTGACTGCTGCCATCCTCGCTGGGTCGCCCACAGTCCACCGGGGATTTCACGGTGCCGCAACAGGCCAGCAATCTGTGCTCCAGCAGATTGCTCCGGATGCTGAGGTTCTGCCCCGGGGGAGTGGCAGTGTGTCGGTCGAGTAGGAAGGTGCTGTCCTCTCTCAGGATGACAGCATTCCTGCTCCCACCACTGCCACTCCACCATTGCACTTGCCACAGCCTGTAACCCAGACTGCTGCCGCCCATGCAGAGTTGGGGCAGTCTGCAGCCTGGCCTTCCAGACCCAGAGCTGGTCGAGGGCGTCCTTCAAGGCCATCTGCAGTCTCTGACTCAGAGATTCAGCAGCCTTCCGCCAGCCTTGCTGCAGTCACTGGGGCCACATTACAGAGGAGCAGTAAGGTTGGAAGGGGGGAAGTCGAAGGGGAGGGAGATCATTGAAGGCGGCCGAATAACTAAACTTTTTCTAACATATGGGGGCAGTGTTTGTAACAAAGTTGGATGTGTATGTAAAAATATTGTTCACTCTGTTAACGCTTATCTCGATGTGGTAAGAACCAGTTTTGTTTGTTAATGAATTGCTGTGTTTGTTTGTTTTTGGTTGTGCTTAATAAGACATTATTGAAACGTTACAAATTTCCTCATGTTACTCATTGGAACTTTGACCGGTAATAGGGGCTGCGGGATGGCTGTAATGATGTGCTTGTTGATCCCAAAAGCCATCCTCTCTGTTATTTATCAGAAGCGCTGTCTTATGAGGCGTTCACGAACGGCCCGTGCAGAAGCAACATTGAGCGCCTCCCTCCCACATTGTTGCTGCTCATCCTCCTCTTCATCCTCCTCCTCCGCCTCCTCCTCCTCCTCCTCTCCCTCTTCCTGAGGTGGTCCACCAATCCCTGGTGGCAATGACTGGGTCCTCAGAATTGCAAGGTTGTGAAGCATGCAGCAGACAACAATGAAAACCGATACTCAATCGGGGGAGTACTGCAGGGCTCCACCAGAGCGGTCAAGACACCGGAACTGTTGCTTCCGCATGCCGATTGTCTGTTCAATGAGGTTCCTGGTGGCGCTATGGCTCTCATTGTATGCGAGCTCAGCAGGAGTGTTGGGGCTACGGAGCGGTGTCATCAGCCAGGTGCAGAGTGGATAACCCTTGTCCTGAGGAGCCAGCCACGAGGTTGATGCGGTGGTTGGAACAGGTCTGGGACACCAGTCTGGCGCAGGATGAATGCATCGTGGCTGCTGCCAGGATAGCGGGCATTGACGGCGAGGATGTGCTGTCTGTGGTCGCACACCAACTGGACAGAGAGTGGAAGCCTTTGCGGTTGCGGAAAACCTCTGCATTTTCATGAGGTGCCCGCAATGCGGCATGTGTGCTGTCAATGGCGTCCTGAACCATGGGGAAGCCGGCTATCCTAGCGAAGCCACATGCGCGTTCACGCTGTTTGTCTTGGGTCATGGGGAATGAGATGTACTCTATTCTCCTTTTGTAACATAGAAGATAGGAGCAGGAGTAGGCCATTCGGCCCCTCGAGCCTGCTCCGCCATTTAATGTCTCTACTTTCTCCCAATATCCCTTGATCCCTTTAGCCTTAAGAAATATATCTAACTCCTTCTTGAATATATTTAATGAATTGGCCTCAACTGCCTTTTGTTGTATAGAATTCCACAGGTTCACCACTCTCTGGGTGAAGAAATTCCTCCTCATCTCTGTCCTAAATGGCTTACCCCTTATCTTTAGACTGTGACCCCTGGTTCTGAACTCCCCTGCCATCGGGAACTTCCTTCCTGCATTTAGTCTGTCTAGTCCTGTTAGAATTTTATAAGTTTCAATGAGATCCCCTCTCATTCTTCTAAACTCCAGCGAATATAAGCCCAATCTCTCCAATCTCTCCTCATACGTCATTCCTGCCATCCCAGGTATCAGTAGAGAGCATTTGTGACCTCCCGGATGCAACAATGGACAACAAACTGGGAGATATTCGCAATATCCAGTTGAAGCCTGGAAGGAGCCGCTGGCGTAGAAATTGAGAGCCACTGTCACCTTCACTGCCACTGACAGAGACATCCTGGTCCTGAGCTGAGGCTGGAGCTCTGGCTGCAGGAGGTGGCAGAGCTCTGTGACCACCTCCTTGCTGAAGCGGAGCTCCTCGAACAGATGAATGCAAGAGAATTGCTCCCGGAATACCCTGGGAGGGTAAGGTCTCCTGTGCAGAGTCCTGTTGGCCCTCCTCCCTCTGGCCACGTTTTCCACTCTCTCTCTCCACCTCCGCTGCCTCCGACGGTGAAGCTGGAGGACGAGGCCCCGTGCTCATACAGCCCCCATTAAATCTTCTAAATGTGGTAGTAATAAAGCATACAGAAATGGGAACCTGAAAAGTCTTGCTGACGAACCAAATTAGTAACAATACTGTGGAGGAGGAATTCCTGGAGTGTTTACAGGATGGTTTCCTGGACCAATATGTCGAGGAACCAACCAGAGATCAGGCCATCTTAGACTGGGTATTATGTAATGAGAAAGGATTAATTAGCAATCTTGTTGTACGAGGCCCCTTGGGTCGGAGTGATCATAATATGATAGAATTCTTCATTAAGATGGAGAGTGAAGTCGTTGACTCAGAGACTAGGGTCCTGAATTTAAATAAAGGAAACTACGATGGTATGAGGCGTGAGTTGGGTAGGATTGATTGGGGAATGTCATTCAAAGGGTTGACAGTGGATAGGCAATGGCAAACATTCAAAGACCGCATGGATGAACTACAGAATTTGTTCATCCCAGTTTGGCATAAGAATAAAACAAAAAAGGTGACTCAACCGTGGCTAACAAGGGAAATTAGGGATAGCATAAGATCCAAGGAGAGGACATATAAATTGGCCAGAAAAAGCAGTAAACCTGAGGATTGGGAGCAGTTTAGGATTCAACAAAGGAGGACAAAGGGATTAATTAAGAAGGGGGAAATAGAATATGAGAGGAAGCTTGCAGGGAACATAAAAACTGACTGTAAAAGCTTTTATAGATATGTGAAGAGAAAAAGATTGGTGAAGTCAAGCGTAGGTTCCTTGCAGTCAGAATCAGGGGAACTTATAATGGGGAACAAAGAAATGTCAGACCAATTAAATACATATTTTGGTTCTGTCTTCACAAAGGAGGACACAAATAACCTCCCAGAGATGTCGGGGAACATAGGGTCTGATGAAAGGGAGGAACTGAAAGAAATCAGTATTTGTAGGGAAATGGTGTTAGGGAAATTGACGGGATTAAAGGCCGATAAATCCCCAGGGCCTGATCATCTACATCCTAGGGTACTTAAGGAAGTGGCTCTAGAAATAGTATATGCATTGCTGATCATCTTCCAACATTCGATGGAATCTGGAACAATACCCATGGATTGTAGGGTAGCTAATGTTACCCCACTATTCAAAAATGGTGGTAGAGAGAAAACGGGGAATTACAGACCGGTAAGCCTGACATCGGTCGTGGGGAAAATGCTAGAGTCCATTATAAAGGATGTAATAGCTGAGCACTTGGAAAACAGTGACAGGATCGGACAAAGTCAACATGGATTTACAAAAGGTAAATCGTGCTTGACTAATCTACTGGAATTTTTTGAGGAATTAACTGGTAAAATAGATAAGGGAGAACCAGTGGATGTGGTGTATTTGGACTTTCAAAAGGCTTTCGATAAGGTCCCGCATAAGAGATTAGCGTGTAAAGTTAAGGCACATGGGATTGGGGGCAAGGTATTGACTTGGATAGAGAACTGGTTGGCAGACAGAAAGCAAAGAGTTGGAATAAACGGGTCTTTTTCCGAGTGGCAGGCAGTGACTAGTGGGGTACCGCAGGGATCGGTCCTTGGACCCCAGCTATTCACAATATATATTAATGATCTAGACAAGGGAACTAGATGTAATATCTCCAAGTTTGCAGACGACACAAAGCTGGGTGGGCGTGTGTGCTGTGAGGAGGATGCCGAGAAACTCCAATATGATTTGGACAGGTTGGGTGATTGGGCAGAAGCGTGGCAGATGCAATATAACGTGGATAAATGCGAGGTTATCCACTCTGGTGTCAAAAACAGGAAGGCAGATTATTATCTGACTAGCAATAGATTGGGAGAAGGGGAAGTGCAACGAGACCTGGGTGTCCTTGTGCACCAGTCGCTGAAGGTAAGCATGCAGGTGCAGCAGGCGGTTAAGAAGGCAAATGGTATGTTGGCCTTCGTAGCGAGAGGGTTTGAGTACAGGAACAAGGATGTCTTGCTGCAGTTGTACAGGGCCTTGGTGAGACCACATCTTGAGTATTGTGTGCAGTTTTGGTCACCTTATCTGAGGAAGGAGGTTCTTGCCATGGAAGGAGTTCAGCAAAGATTCACCAGGCTGATACCTGGGATGGCAGGAATGATGTATGAGGAGAGATTGGGTCGATTGGGCTTATACTCGCTGGAGTTTAGAAGAATGAGAGGGGATCTCATTGAAACTTATAAAATTCTGACAGGACTGGACAGACTAGATGCAGGAAGGATGTTGCCGATGGTCGGGGAGTCCAGAACCAGGGGTCACAGTCTAAGGATAAGGGGTAAGCCATTTAGGACAGAAATGAGGAGGAATTTCTTCACCCAGAGAGTGGTGAACCTGTGGAATTCTCTACCACAGAAGGCAGTAGAGGCCAATTCATTAAATATATTCAAGAAGGAGTTGGATTTATTTCTTAAGGCTAAAGGGATCAAGGGATATGGGGAGAAAGCAGGGACAGGGTTCTGAATTTGGATGATCAGCCATGATCGCATTGAATGGCGGAGCAGGCTAGAGGAGTCGAATGGCCTACTCCTGCTCCTATCTTCTATGTTTCTATGTTTCTATGAACAAAACTCCTTCAAGTAGGATAGCGTCTGGAGACATCTCTCAACCGGCGTATGCAAAATTGATTGCCGATAGGAAAAAGCAGGAAGCGCACGCCTTTAAATAGCGTTCCCCCAGCTCCCAGCCAACTGCAAACCGCCCCCCTCTATCTGTCGTTCCTAGCACCAGGCACTGAGGCAGGGGGCAAGAATCAATTTCCGGTCCGGAGCGATGCACGCTTGGATGACGTCACGATCTCCAGGCGCAGGAGATCGTGGCAGTAGTGTTTAACGCCACCGCAAACCGCCAGGTCAATTTCGCGGGCAGCGCTAAATCACCGCGCTCTGGAGGTAAGTTGCTAGCGCCCCATTAGCACCCCCCCGAGGCGCTGATGGGAGGCACTAACCAACCGAATTTTTCCCCCTCTAAGTTTACTTCTCTATTTTTGTATATAATTACCACTCTATACGCGGTTTATTTATCTATATTGGATATTTTTCTTACCATTGTATAACCGGTTTATTTCTCTATAATGTATATATTACTTACCATTCTATAAGCGGTTTACTTCTCTATTGTATATATTTCTTACCGTAGTGTACGCGGTTATTTTCTCTATATTGTATATATTTCTTACCGTTGTGTACACGGTTTATTTAACTCTATTGCATATATTTCTTACCGTTGTGTACACGGTTTATTTATCTCTGTTGTATATATTTCTTACCATTGTATACGTGGTTTATTTATCTCTCATATATATTTATCGTTGTATACGCAGTTTATTTCTCTCTATTGTATATATTTCTTACCGTTGCATACGTGGTTTATTTCTTCATATTGGATATATTGCTTACCGTTGTATACATGGTTTATTTCCCTCTCTATTTTTTATATTTCTTACCGTTGTATACGCCGTTTTTTTCTCTATATTGTATATATTTCTTACCATTGTATACACGGTTTATTTCTCTCAATTGTATATATTTCTGACCGTTATATACGTGGTTTATTTCTCTATAGTGGATATATTTCTGACCGTTATATACGTGGTTTATTTCTCTATAGTGGATATATTTCTCTATATTGGAAATATTTCTTACCGTTGTATGCGCAGTTTATCTCTCTATATTGGAAATATTTCTTACCGTTGTATACACGGTTTATCTCTCTATATTGGGAATATTTCTTACTGTTGTATACACGGTTTATTTCTCTCTATTGTATATATTTCTTACCGTTGTGTACACGGTTTATTTCTCTCTATTGAAAATATTTCTTACCGTTGTATACGCGGTTTATTTCTCTATTGTATATATTTCTTACCGTTGTATACGCGGTTTATTTCTCTCTATTGAAAATATTTCTTACCGTTGTATACGCGGTTTATTTCTCTATTGTATATATTTCTTACCGTTGTATACGCGGTTTATTTCTCTATTGGAAATATTTCTTACCGTTGTATACGCGGTTTATTTCTCTATTGGAAATATTTCTTACCGTTGTATACGCGGTTTATTTCTCTCTATTGGAAATGTTTCTTACCGTTGTATGCGCAGTTTATCTCTCTATATTGGAAATATTTCTTACCGTTGTATACGCGGTTTATTTCTCTCTATTGGAAATGTTTCTTACCGTTGTATGCGCAGTTTATCTCTCTATATTGGAAATATTTCTTACCGTTGTATGCGCAGTTTATCTCTCTATATTGGAAATATTTCTTACCGTTGTATACGCGGTTTATTTCTCTATTGGAAATATTTCTTACCGTTGTATACGCGGTTTATTTCTCTATTGGAAATATTTCTTACCGTTGTATACGCGGTTTATTTCTCTCTATTGGAAATGTTTCTTACCGTTGTATGCGCAGTTTATCTCTCTATATTGGAAATATTTCTTACCGTTGTATACGCGGTTTATTTCTCTATTGGAAATATTTCTTACCGTTGTATACGCGGTTTATTTCTCTCTATTGGAAATGTTTCTTACCGTTGTATGCGCAGTTTATCTCTCTATATTGGAAATATTTCTTACCGTTGTATACGCGGTTTATTTCTCTATTGTATATATTTCTTACCGTTGTATACGCGGTTTATTTCTCTCTATTGGAAATGTTTCTTACCGTTGTATGCGCAGTTTATTATTGGATATACTGTTCCTCACTCTCTCCGGAGAAGCCGGCAGTTGGGCTCGCGCTGCTCTCCGTGTACAATCCAAGCGCTGCGTGTCCATGGAAACGGCCGCCACGCGCTCCGGGGGCTGCCACGCTCCTCTGCACTTTTTAAATCCGCTTTTTTCCCTTCCTCTCGCGCTCTCCTTTTAACTCTCCCTTTTATTGCTCCAACTTGATTTTCCTTCCGGTTGCTCACTGCAATGTGACAGGCCTGTTGCATCCGTTTAAGCTGGGCCGCGTTGACTTTGGCGATTAAAACCAAAAATTCTTACCTGGTTTGGTGCAATTTGGTGAACCGGGAGCTCAACGCACCCAGGCTCAGTTTCAGTCAATTCCGATTTTCAATTTTTTTTTCCGTCTCAATCACACGCAAATTTTCATTTTAGCACTGCTTAAAAAGCAGGGCACGTCATCAATTCGCTAACAATGAGGGGACTAGTTATGGCAACTCACTTAGCAACGGGGTGGATTAAGTTGACATCAACAAGTTGGTGTTGATCTGTTCAGCCCAACTGATCCTGGTGGTAGGTAACCTGTGTTGGTGCAGCCGCAAACTAAGTTTTCGTGCCAGCATTTGTTTCAATTTGCTTACCTTCCAAAGGTGCAAAATCTAAGCACGCCAGCAATGCAAAGAAAGAAAATATTGAGCCTGATTTTGCGGTAGAAGTAATGGTGAGACTAACAGTGTTCACCATTATTTACGTGGAAATCGGACAGCAACTTCATGCGCAGTTAAACATGGAAATCGGGAAGTTGCTGTTTGAATTGCTCTGCTCCGTCAAAAGCTGCCCGATAACAGCATCTCGCTGTCTCACTCACCATTCAAATACAGTGAATGGCGTGAAGTTGCTGTACTTACCTGATATATACGGATTAAATTTGACAGAAAAGTTAGGGCTTGTTCATTCCAGTGTAAGTACCCTTTTAAGAGCGTGATAATTATTAATTACTGCCAATTAACCTCTCTGACACTGAAAATGAACTTTTACATGTGCGGAGTCTCATTCCTTCAGATTTTAATTAATTTGTGGAGATTTTTAAAAAATAAATAAAAATGTACTCTTCCTGGTTCAGACTCTGCGCTGGTCATTAATAATCCTTCAATCTGATTAGTTAGGGAGATACACTTGTCTTGTTCACTCAGGTTGCAGATACTCTGCAGAGGGTGCTGTGTCTTTCGTAATGTTGGCTGACAGGTACTTCCAGTGCAAAAGCCCATAGAAAATCTGTGAGCAAGTACAGAATAACTAACGATGGTGACTGCAAAATCCAGCCCAATAGCTTTTCAAATCGAGAGCCTTGCACCCTAGAAATTCTGCACGAGATCCTGAGCTCCACAACTTCATTCAATTTCTGTCCTGTCAGCAGTATTGTTTCCCGTATCTAGTGACTTAAATTATTTCTGTTGTATGCTTAAAAACATATTTTGTGCAATGATAACAGCGTTTTTCTTTGGGTAGCTTAATTTTCTTTGGGAAGTAAATATAGGGGAATCTGATCAGTTTGTCAATGTTTGCCAGGTGCTCCTCACAGAGAAATGTTTGAAAGCCTCGGCTGTAAATAGGACACTATAGAAAAGGAGCCGTAATTCTTAAAATATTTTGGATCATTCAACATTTTTGGCTCAACCACAAATTGCACAGTTAATTCCACAAAATTATCTAAAATCATTTTAGATTGCACTTAATATCTGCCTCTCTTAGTTCAGATAGTGAACTGATCTTATCCCATATAGACTTAGGAAATCCAAATTATATTACCCAGAAGACTTGCAAATTGTGAGTGACCAGTTACAGATTAAGTTAGTAGTGATGCAAGAGAGAAGACAAAACTATACAAGAACTTGCATTTATATAGCACCTTTCATGTCCTCAGGACATTTCGAAGTGCTTCACAGCCAATTAAGTACTTTTGAAGTGTAGTCAGTGTTGTAATGGAGGCAAACACAACAACCAATTTACACACAGCAAGTTCCCGCAAACACCAATGAGATAAATGACCAGATAATCTAGTTTAGTGATGTTGGTCAGGACATTAGGATAACTCCCAGCTCCTCTTCAAATAATGTAATGGGATCTTTTATATCCACCTGAGAGGACTTCAGTTTAACATATCATTCGAAAGACGGCACCTCCAACAGTGGAGCACTCTCACTGTACTGCACTGAAGTGTCAGCTTAGATTTATGCTCAAAATTCTTGAGTGGGGCTTAAACCCACAACCTTCGAACTCAGAGGTGAGTGCTAGCACTGAGCAATGGCTGACAAAACCCAAAAAGGTAACGATGCTTTTTGCTGCAGAGCAAAATTCTAGGGAGAATCATAACCTTTTCACCCAAGTCTAATGTGCTTGGAGTATACCTCAGCGATATGCCTAACAACAACAAAAAACTGACATCAAGAAAATGACTGATCCTTAAACAGTGCCTGGTACAGACTCCAATAGTCTACTTCTTGTCTATCATTGCATGACTATCAGTTCATAGGACCAGGTAAAAATAAAGTTTTTCAGGTTTTCAAGAAATATCAAGAAGAACTTTGAATAACTGGTAAGTTGTTGATTCACCATTGGAACATTGCTAGATGAAAAAAGACCGCTATCTAGTTCACCTTCTACCACCCTGGTAGTCGCATGATAAAATGATAATGGCATTTTTGATTAATCATAGCAATCCTATAACAGACCCAGACATGATCAGATCTACTTAGAATCATAGAATGGTTACAGCACAGAAGGAGGCATTCGGCCCGTCGAGCTCGTGCCAGCTCTCTGCAAGAGCATTTCAGCTAGTCCCACTCCCCCGCCCTTTCCCCGTAGCCCTGCAATTTTTTTTCCTTCAGGTACTTATCCAATTCCCTTTTGAAAGCCACGATTGAATCTGCCTCCACCACCCTTGCATTCCACATCCTAACCACTCGTTGAGTAAAAAAGTTTTTCCTCATGTCGCCTTCGGCTCTTCTGCCAATCAACTTAAATCTGTCCCCTCTGGTTCTCAACCCTTCTGCCAATAGGAACAGATTCTCTCTATCAAATCTGTCTAGACCCCTCATGATTTTGAACACCTCCATCAAATCTCCTCTCAACTTCTCTGCTCTAAGGATAGTGCGGGAAGGTGGAGTTGAGGTAGAAGATCAGCCATGATCTTGTTGAATGGCAGAGCAGGCTTGAAGGGCCAAATGGCCTACTCCAGCTCCTATTTCTTATGTTCTTATGTTCTAACAACCCCAGCTTCTCCAGCCTATCCACGTAACTGAAGTCCCTCATCCCTGGAACCATTCTTGTAAATCTTTTCTGCACCCTCTCTAAGGGCTTCACATCCTTCCTAAAGTGTGGTGCCCAGAACTGGACACAATACTCCAGTTGAGGCCGAACCAGTGTTTTGTAAAGGTTCATCATAACTTCCTTGCTTTTGTACTCTATGCCTACTTATAAAGCCCAGGATCCCATAAGCTTTTTTAATCGCTTTCTCAACCTTTCCTGCCACCTTCAACGATTTGTGCACATATACCCCCAGGCCTCTCTGTTCATGCACCCCCTTTAGAATTGTACCCTTTAGTTTAAATTGCCTCTCCTCATTCTTCCTACCAAAATGTATCACTTCGCGCTTTTCTGTGTTAAACTTCATCTGCCACGTATCCGCCCATTCCACCAGCCTGTCTATGTCCTCTAGAAATCTATCACTATCCTCCTCACTGTTCACTATATTTCCAAGTTTTGTGACATCTGCAAATGTTGAAATGGTGCCCTGTACACCCAAGTCCAAGTCATTAATATATATCAAGAAAAGCAGTGGTCCTAGTACTGACCCCTGGGGAACACCACTGTATATCTTCCTCCAGTCCAAAAAACAACCATTCACCACTACTCTCTGTTTCCTGTCACTTAGCCAATTTCATAACCATGCTGCCACTGTCCCTTTTATTCCATGGGCTTCAACTTTGCTGGCAAGCCTATTATGTGGCACTATCATCAAACGACTTTTGGAAGTCCATGTACAACCGCATTGCCCTCATCAACCCTCTCTGTTACCTCATCAAAAAAAACTCAATCAAGTTAGTTAAACACGATTTGCCTTTAACAAATCCATGCTGGCTTTCATAGAGTCACAGAGTCATAACGGTACAGGAGGAGGCCATTCGGCCCATCGAGTCTGGGACGGCTCTCTGCAGAGCAATCCAGTCAGTCCCATTTCCCCGCTCTATCCCCGTAGCCCCGCAAGTTTATTTCCCTCGTGCCTATCCAGTCTCCCCTTGAAAACACTGTCTCGGCTTCCACCACTTCCGTCAGCAGCGAATTCCAGGTCATCACCACTCACTGCGTAAAAAAGCTTTTCCTCACATCCCCCCTGTATCTCTTGCCCAAAACTTTAAATCTGTATCCCCTAGTCCTTGTACCATCAACTAGTGGGAACAGCCTTTCCCGTCTAACCTATCCAAACCCATCATAATCTTGTACACCTCTATCAAAACACCCATCAACCTCCTTTGCTCTAATGAAAACAAATCTAGCTTCTCCAACCTGTCCTTGTAGCTAAGATCCCCCATCCCCAGAACCATTCTGGTAAATCTCCTCTGCACCCTCTCAAGGGCCTTCACATCCTTCCTAAAGTGTGGTGACCAGAACTGGACGCAATACTCCAGTTGTGGCCTAACCACTGCTTTATAAAGATTCAGCATAACTTCTCTACTTTTGTACTCAATACCTCTATTAATGAAAGCCAAGATCCCATATGCTTTGCTAACCACACTCTCAATATGTCCTGCCACCTTCAGGGACCTATGCACATTAACTCCCAGGTCCCTCTGTCCCTGCACACTCTTTAAAACTGTGCCATTAAGTGTATATTGCCTCTCCCTGTTCCTTCTGCCAAAATACATCACCTAACACTTCTCTGTATTAAATTCCATCTGCCACTTGTCTGCCCATTCTGCTAGCCTTTCTATGTCATGCTGCAGTCGATTGGTTTCATCCTCACTGTTTGCCACACCCCCAAGTTTGGTGTCATCGGCAAATTTAGAAATTCTACTCTGTATTCCAATATCCAGGTCATTTATATATATCAAAAAAAGCAGTGGCCCCAGCACTGACTCTTGGGAAACACCACTGTCTACCATCCTCCAGTCTGAAAAACAGCCATTTACCACAACTCACTGTTTTCTGTCCTTAAGCCAATTCCTTATCCAAGCTGCCACTGACCCACCTATTCCACGAGCTTCAATTTTGTTAACCAGCCTCTATGTGGTACTTTGTCAAACGCCTTCCGAAAATCCATGTAGACAACATCCATTGCATTCCTTTCATCGATCCTCCCTGTTACTTCATCAAAAAATTCAATTAGATTAGTCAAACACGATCTGCCTTTTACAAATCTGTGTTGGCTCTCCTTAATTAGCTTAAACCTCTCCAAGTGTCCGTTAATTTTTTCCTTCATATTGTTTCTAAAATTTTACCCACCACTGATGTTAAACTGACCAGGCTGTAGTTACTAGGATTGTCCTTACACCCTTTCTTGAACAATGGTGTCACATTTGCCACTTTCCAATCCTCAGGCACCTCCCCTGCATCTAGGGAAGATTGGAAAATTATGGCAAGCCCTTCCGCTATCACCTCCCCCAATTCTCTTAGCAACCTGGGATGCAAGCCATCTGGACCAGGCGACTTATCCACTCTAAGCATACCCAGCCTTTCTAGTACATCCTGTCTATCAATTTTCACCCCTTCCATTGCTTCTATCTTTTCCACTGCTACCGATATTTTGTCAGCATCCACTTCCTTAGTAAACACCGATACAAAGTACTCATTGAGTATTCTAGCCTTGCCCTGCACCTCTAAGCATATAACACCTTCTTTGTCGCTAATAGGCCCCACCCTGCCTCTTACTACTTACATGCCAGTAGAAAATTTTTGGGTTCCCTTTCATGTTAACCGCCATTCTACTCTCATATTCTCTCTTTGCCAATCTTATTTTAATCTTCACTTCCCCTCTCAACTTATTGTATTTGGTCTGGTTCTCCCTTGAAGAATTCACCTGACATGCATCATACACCCTCTTTTTTTGTTTCATCATCTTCTCTATCTCCCTCGTCATCCAAGGAGCCCTTGCTTTGGTTCCCTTACCCTTCCCTCTTGTTGGAATGCACCTAGCCTGTACTTGGAACATCTCCTCCTTAAAGAACACCCATTGTTCCGTTAGTTTTTCTGTCAGTCTTTGGTTCCATTTTACCCTGGCTAGATCCTTTCGCATCCCATTGAAGTTAGCCCTATTGCAGTTTAGAAGTCCCACTCGAGATTGTTCCTTGCTCCTCTCCATTGCTAATCTAAATCTTATGATACGATGATCATTCGTACCCAAGTGTTCTCCCACAGACATTTGGTCAACCTGGCCCACCTCATTCCCCAGCACCAGATCCAGCAATGCCTCCTTCCTAGTTGGGCCAAGAACATACTGATCAAGGGAATTCTCCTGAACACATTTCAGAAATTCCTCCCCCTCCTTTCCCTTTACCCTAGCATTATCCCAATCGATATTTGGGTAATTAAAGTCCCCCACTATCACCACTCTATAGCTCTTGCATATCACTGCAATTTCCCCTGTTGATTTGCTCCTCTACCTCCCTGGAGGCCTATAGAATACCCCCAATAGCGTGATCATACCCTTTTTGCTCCTCAACTCTAACCAAATGGATTCTGTCCTTGTCCCCTCAAGAACAACCTCCCTTTCCAACACTACAATGTCTTCCTTAATCAGCACTGCCACCCCACCTCCCTTTTTTCCTTCCCTATTTTTCATAACACCTTGTACCCTTGAAAATTAAGTGCCCAGTCCTCACCGTTTTTAAGCATCGTTTCCGTTATTGCCACATGGCTATATGTGCTTGTAGCTCACCAACTTTATTCACCACTTTGTGCGTTCACGTACATGCATTCTAAACTCATTTTTGAATTTTTCATAGTCTTTCTTAGTCTTCTCCTATCTAATATGGTACTACTTCCGCCTCTAGTACTACTTTCTTCTCTAGTACTATCCAACACACTCACTCTTTTATGCACCTTATTCCTCTTTTCTACTCCTATATGCTGGTGCCCATCCCTCTGCCAAGCTAGTTTAAACCCTCCCCAACAACACTAGCAAACCTCCCCGTGAGAATATTGGTCCCGGCTTAATTTCCTTAATTAATCCACACTTGTCCAAGTGACTGTTAATTTTGTCCCGGATTATCGTTTCTAAAAGCTTCCCCACTACTGAGGTTAAACTGACTAGCCTGTAGTTGTTGGGTTTCTCCTTGCACCCTTTTTTGAACAAGAATGTAACATTTGCAATTCTCCAGTCCTCTGGCAGCATCCCCGTATCTAAGGAGAATTGGAAGATTATGGCAAGTACCTGCGCAATTACCACCCTTACCTCCCTCAGCATCCTAGGATGCATCCCATCCGGTCCTGGTGACTTATCTAATTTAAGTTCAGCCAGCCTTTCTAGTACCTCCTCTATCAATTTTTAACCCATCTCATATCTCAAATACCTGCTCTTCCACTATGACTTTGGCAGCACCTTCTTCCTTGGTAAAGACAGATGCAAAGTACTCATTTAGTACCTCAGCTATGCCCTCTGCCTCCATGCGTAGGTCCCCTTTTTGGTCCCTAATTGGCTCCACCCCTCCTCTTACTACCCGTTTACTATTTATATGCCTATAACAGACTTTTGGATTCCCTTTTATGTTAGCTACCAATCTATTCTCATACTCTCTCTTTGTCCCTTATTTCCTTTTTCACTTCCCCTCTGAATTTTCTATATTCAGCCTGGTTCTCACTTGTACTCTCAACTTGACATCTGTCATACACCCCATTTTTCTGCTGCATCTTACTCTCTCTCTCGTTCGTCATCCAGGGAGCTCTGGCTTTGGTTGCCCTACCTTTCCCCCTTGTGGGAATGTACCTCGACTGTACCCGAACCATCTCCTCTTGAAAGGCAGCTATTTGTTCAATTAGTTTTGCCTGCCAAATTTTTTAAACATTTTTATTCGTTCATGGGATCTGGGCATCGCTGGCATGGCCAGCATTTATTACCCATCCCTAATTGCCCTTGAGAAGGTGGTGGTGAGCTGCCTTCTTGAACCGCTGTAGTCCCTGTGGTGAAAGTACTCCCAGAGTGCTGTTAGAGGGAGTTCCAGGATTTTGACCCAGCGACGATGAAAGAACGGTGATATACTTCCAAGTCAAGATGGTGTGTGACTTGGAGGGGAACTTAGAGGTGGTGGTGTTCCCATGTGCCTGCTGCCCTTGTCCTTCTAGGTGGAAGAGGTCGCGTGTTTGGGAGGTGCTGCCGAAGAAGCCTTTGCGAGTTGCTGCAGTGCATCTGGTCGATGCCACTAGACTACAGGGAATGTTGGAGGGAAGCCATCAGACCCTGTAGTCAGCTTCCACAAGACACAGGAATCAAGCCACCCAAAACCAGCACAGCGTAACACTACAATAGGCCACCTTCTTGGTTGTAGGGCTAGTTGAATTGACTGGGATCCCAGGTAGCTCTATAGGAATTTACTGTATTGTAAATTAGATACAGATGGAGCAAGAAGTGGAACCTTAAATGATGTTCTAAATGCCTTAGAATAACTGAAGTAATGACAAACCGTTGGTCTGCTGAGGAGTGGTGAGTAGAGTGGAGTTCTGATCAGGATTACTCTGGGTTCTCTACACTACTTATTAACTAGTTGATCTCCTGCAGCATTACACCTGGATAAAAGTTGTTGTTTATTAAATTCTCTCTTCCTGTTAAAGTGTCTGCTCTGTATAGCTCTCACTTTCTTTCACTGTAGTCATGTTTGTCTCAGACTTTTTCCTAATTTTCTCTCCTGTCTAAAAGGGACTCTCTCTATTTTTCCTAACGTTTATGATTTTACTGTGATCTGGTTACAGTTGCTCTGGCAATGATTGTAAGCACTGATCTATTTTTTTGGCCAATATGCACACATACCCACAAATGCTACATACTTGACCTTGCTGCTGGAATTGAAGTGGGAGGAGGGGGGTAACTCCTAGCAATCTACATCAAATAATACAACTTGTACAAGATCTAGAAATCCAGAAACAGATTGGAAACATGGACCTTTCTGGACTGAGAACATTGGAAATATTCAGGTGATTTAATTATTTTTATACATGATTATCTTTACAAAGTAACACTTGTTGAAACATACCCTAGGAAAATGAGAAACAGATTCAGACTCCTGCCTCGATCACTGTCCATCTCAGATCCCATATACCAGTCTGCTTGCTTAAGTGATAATCTCTTTTAATGTTAAGGAAAGAAAGACTTGCATTTATATAGCGCCTTTCACGACCTCAGGACATCCAAAGCGCTTTACAGCCAATTAAGTACTTTTGAAATGTAGTCACTATTGTAATGTAGGAAACGTGGCAGTCAATTTTTGTGCACAGCAAGGGTCCACAAATAGCAATGACTTTTAAAAAAAAGTAATATTAGTTGAGGGATATAATATTGGCCAGGAAACTGGAGAACTCACTACTCTTCAAAATAGTGCCATGGGATCTTTTACATCCAGAGAGGCCAGACAGGTCCTCGATGTAAAGTCTCCCCTGAAAGACGGCTTCTCCAACAGTGCAGCACTTTGTCAGTACTGCACTGAAGTGTCGGTCTGGATTAGGTACTCAAGTCTCTGGAGTAGGATTTGAACAAACAACCTTCTGACTCAGAGGCGAGAGTGCTACCGATGAGCCATGGCTGGCACTATAGATATAAATGGAGTTGCAATATAAAGATAACTACTTCAAAGAAAAATTAATTCAGAGATCTAGACAGAGATGGACTAAAGAATAGATTATAATTTAGATAACTAAGGTAATGTATATTGAACATGAGTACAAGAATGCATACTGAAGCCAGGCGATGAAACAACACAGATCATTTTGATCTTGTACCACAATCTGGGTTTCGGTTATATTTAACAGCATAGTGAATATATTTGAGAACCCCAAGCTCAACATGACACTAATACACTGGAGACGATTTAAACACAATGACAAAGACGCGACTTGAAACTCTTTCAAAAGGAAGCCTAGAGAAACTGAACTTGCTTCCATTCCAGGAAAGAATCTGGAGAAGGGATATAACCCAGGTGCTTAAAAAGTCGAGGATTTTGGATGATATAGATAGAAGTACGAGTTAAACTGTAGAGTTTAAACACCAGCATGGACCAGTTAGGCCGAATGGCATATTTATGAGCCCTTCTACGTAATTCTATGTATGCAGAACTGGAGGAACAATACAAAATTTACAAGTATCAAACAAGGCGCCTAGGAATTCTCCCTCCCCACAGGAGCAGTGTAGAATAGACTCCGGGCAGAAACTGACTAGCAATCTCTTCTGCAGAGGTGGATAACTGTAGCTTATCAATGTATTGTATGACATTTTTCTCCTCCCTTTCACATTTTTAGAAAAACCTTGTGTAAAAAATCTAGGAGTGGTGCTAATTAACCCATGACAAGAGATAAAGCAAGTGCCAGAAGACATGCAATTAAAAACAACAGCCTCACAAAGATAGAAATATTATGCAACTCTGTGGGAAAGACAAAAATGTATAAATTGTTTCACTCATTGACATTACGTAAAAAAAATGACAGATCTTCAATTTTGCTTTCATTTCTAAAACAAGTTTTATCAGATGCTTGTACTCATGCAACATAGTTTTACATTGTACTGACCATTTAACCATTGCCAAAACTAAAGAGCGGAATAAAAAGGTTTTTAAATTGTAATCATCAGTAGTTGACCAATATTTCTTCCAAATTAAAAAAAACTTTATTTAAATGAATGTTAGACTATGGTAGCCAGATAGTCTTTGACTTCTGCTGGAGTGAGTCTGCGAAATCCTGCCTCATCGCAAATTCCAACCTCTATGTTATCTTCCGTCATCTGGCCTTCAAAGCTCTCCTGTTTGGGAAGGAAAAATTTCAGGCCAGTCAGCATCATACTGCTTGCTTTACAAAAACTAACTCCAGATAAACCTTTCATTAATATTTGAGTAACAGGCGAGACATCTGACCTTTAGTGTTAAGATCGCTGTATGAATGGCATCTTCAAGTTCTAGATCTTCATTGTACCTACATGCACACAAAAAAAAAATCAGGCAAAGAAATGTTTTTTTCTCCTGGGAGAATATCTTCTATTTAACTATCTCCAAAACTTAGAACAAGAATAAAAAGGTTTTAAAATATTGCCCCTGCATGAATACACAATATATTCTAGAACATTATTTCAATGTCTTTCTGTAATAAATTACTCTATTCGTTTTATGGGATGTGGGCATCACTGGCAAGGCCAGCATTTATTGCCAATCCCTAATTGCCCTTGAGAAGGTGGTGAGCCACCTTCTTGAATCGCTGCAGTGAAGGTACTCCCACAGTGCTGTTAGGGAGGGAGTTCCAGGATTTTGACCCAGCGACGATGAAGGATCGGCGCTATACTTCTAAGTGTGTGGCTTGGAGGGGAACTTGGAGGTGGTGGTGTTCCCATGCGCCTGCTGCCCATGTCCTTCTAGGTGGAAGAGGTCACGGGTTTGGGAGGTGCTGAAGAAGCCTTGGCGAGTTGCTGCAGTGCATCATGTAGATGGTACACGCTACAGCCACGGTACGCCGGTGGTGGAGGGAGTGAATGTTTAAGGTGGTGGATGGGGTGCCAATCAAGCGGGCTTTGTCCTGGATTATGTCGAGCTTCTTGAGTGTTGTTGGAGCTGCACTCATCCAGGCAAGTGGAGAGTATTCCATCACACTCCTTACTTGTGCCTTGTAGATGGTAGAAAGACTTTGGGGAGTCAGGAAGCGAGACAGTCGCCACAGAATACCTAGCCTCTGACCTGCTCTTATTGCCACAGTATGTGTGACTGGTCCAAGTTAAGTTTCTGGTCAATGGTGACCCCCAGGATGTTGATGGTGGGGAGTTCGGCGATGGTAATCACGTTGAACGTCAAGGGGCGGTGGTTAGACTCTCGCTTGTTGGAGATAGTCATTGCCTGGCACTTCTGTGGCGCGAATGTTACCTGCCACTTATCAGCCCAAGCCTGAACGTCGTCCAGGTCTTGTTGCATGCAGGCACGGACTGCTTCATTATCTGAGGAGTTGTGAATGGCACTGAACACTGTGCAGTCATCAGCGAACATCCCCATTTCTGACCTTATGTTGGAGGGAAGGTCATTGATGAAGCAGCTGAAGATGGTTGGGCCTAGGACCTAGGACACTGCCCTGAGGAACTCCTGCAGCGATGTCCCGGGGCTGTGATGATTGACCTTAAATCACCACAACCATCTTCCTTTGTGCTAGGTATGACTCTAGCCAGTGGAGAGTTCCCCCCCCCCCCCCCCGATTCCCATTGACTTCAGTTTTACTAGGGCTCCTTCATGCCACACTCGGTCAAATGCTGCCTTGATGTCAAAGGCAGTCACTCTCACCTCACCTCTGGAATTCAGCTCCTTTGTCCATGTTTGGAGGTCGGGAGCGGAGTGGTCTTGGCGGAACCCAAACTGGGCATCAGTGAGCAGGTTATAGGTAAGTGCCGCTTGATAGCACTGTCGATGACACCTTCCATCACTTTGCTGATGATTGAAAGTAGACTGATGGGGTGGCAATTGGCCGGATTGGATTTGTCCTGCTTTTTGTGGACAGGACATACCTGGGCAGTTTTCCACATTGTCGGATAGATGCCAGTGTTGTAGCTGTACTGGAACAGCTTGGCTAGAGGCACACGTCTTCAGCACGATAGCCGGGATGTTGTCAGGGCCCATAGCCTTTGCTGTATCCAGTGCGCTGAGCCGTTTCTTGATTTCACATGGAGTGAATTGAATTGGCTGAAGACTGGCTTCTGTGATGGTGGGGACCTCAGGAGGAGGCCGATATGGATCATCCACTCGGCACTTCTGGATGAAGATGGTTGCAAACACTTCAGCCTTGTCTTTCACACTCACGTGCTGGGCTCCACCATCATTGAGGAAGGGCATATTGAGGATGAGCCTCCTCCTCCTGTTAGTTGTTTAATGGTCCACCACCATTCACGATTAATGACTATTAATAGTCATCACATCTCAGATACCAGAAATTCATGAAAACCAACTGGCAAATTTCTACATTTACTCAATTAACAGTGCTAGGCAAGAACAGAGAATACTGAGCAAGGCATGCACATTTACCCCTTCCTGAAAGCAGTTGGAAACACTTAAGTATAAGCTCAATTTAAAGTCCATACAAATTGCTTTGTGAAAAGGACAAATGGCAAGATATTCAGCTTGAAATGACCTACCTACCAATCCCGAGAGAATATTTCATCCGACCACTATGTTTACGATCTTCTTACATTTGGCATATAGAGGATATCCAACACCCCCTACCCCGCTCCCCTCCCTCCCATTTCTCATTGAGACATTGCAAATATAAGCCGGGACTGCTATTCTACCTCTTTTCGAGGAAGGTTTTCCCATTTACATAATTCTTCCCCATAGCTGTTGCTTTCCATGCGAAATAGGCACCCTATTGGAAAAGGAAAAATAAAAATCAGAAGTTTGGCAACAAAACCATACCTTCATCAGCTATAAAAACAAAAACAAATAGCACATCTTATCCAGTTAGCATTAAGGATACATTAAATAAATGCTTGCTCCAATCTCCCTTGTCTCAAAAAAAATACTACTAAGAGGAAACCAAGGAAAAGCCAGAGCACTAAGTAGAGGTGATGAACATTAATTGGGAAATTTATCAGTAAATTTCAGTAGAGTGAAAATTCCAGCCATTTTAAAAGCAACATCATAGTGGTTGCTACAGCTAGAGCAGTAGGATGTCAGACAAGTATTTGAAATGCTAGGCAACTTTCTACAGCAACTGCATGACTTCAGCTTGTTCTGACTGTATATTATATATACACAGGAGCTCCCATAGTTGCTTCATTGTATAAAAACCATAGATTACCAAGTACATATTTCAACAGCTCACGAAAGTTGCGTATACATTTTATGAGCATTTGTCTTCGAAGAATCTGAAGCTACCGTCAACTGAATTTGTTTTACCACATATGAAAAATATGCAGCTGCTAGACTGATAAATGGATCATGGCTTCAGTGCCAATCACAGACATATCATGTTGCTGGGAAGGAGAGTAAATCAGGGCACGAGTTAACATTTGTGCACATCCTGATGGCCAGCTGCTTGGAGTGTGTTGGTGATGTCCTATGAATTGGCCATAGCCTTTATGGCAAAGAAATTTACAGCGGTCAATTTTGCTAGAGCGGGGCATCTCGCGTTAGACTTTTCCCCCTTACCCTTCAGGTCGAAACATTTTTTGCCCCGCAAATTGTTGGAAGTGCGATCTGACAATGAGGTCAATGTGGCCTCTGGAACCTTGGTGAATGACGGGACCAATAGTCTATCTCCTTAACTATTAAGGTTTAAGGACTGAGAAAAAAAAACAAATGACGGAGAATGAAATAGGGTGAATTAGACTCAAATCAGGTACAGAAAGAGGGAAATAAAGACTGAATAAAGAAAAAGAGAGCACACAAAGAGACAAAGGAAAAGTAAGAAAAAAATGTACAATTTAAAATTTTAAAATCTCAAGAAAAATTTACTGCCTAAAGGAATGAGACTCCAGTTTCAATTGGGACAGTGAGGTTAAGTGGCATTGCAGGAACATAAATCTCGTCATTAAAAGGGTCCTTTCGCTATTAAGTACCAGCCCTAACTTTCTGTGGTGTTTAATTGGTAATTAATGCGCAAATGCAGCAATTTCTTGAAACTCACAGGGAGGTTGACAGTGAGCTGCCATTTTCATGAAGCTATCGGCGGAGCGGCGCAAGTAACAGGGTATCTCTCTTTCTCTCCACAAATTGCTGGATGATTTACACACTAATAATGGCAAGCGCAGTAAACTTGTCGTTGCTTTGCCAGCAAATTCTGCCCCATTGTGTGGGAAGAACAAATATAGCTTTACAAAATTAGGAGAGGGGAAGAAACTGAAAACACCCCCTACTACAAAATTGATTGAAATATTTTTGAAGCTTTTAAAATAGCTAGCCAGCGAACAATTCCATTTCTTTGATTCGGAAAATGTTTTAAAATCAAGATTAGCAGTGATATGAAGCTTATTCTATATCCAGAAAGCAGAACTGAAAAAAGCAATAGCTTGAGAATTAGAGCTAAACACTGCCTTCCTGAAGTACTTACAGATGGATCCGATTGGAACAGATATGGTCGTTTCTCATCCCAACCAGCAATTAGCAGAGACACTCCAAATGGGCGAACGCCACTGCAAAAAGAAAAAAATGAATGAGCACTAATCCTCACCCTGCTGGCAGACCCTGTATCCAATATAACCATGGCATTTTGAGATCAAACTGGCAGGTAAGTAAAAATGTTTTAAAAGTGAAGCTCTCCCCAATAAGCTGAAGATATTAGAAAGGGGCATTTATATAGCACTTTATCACATCTCAGAATATCCCAGAACACTCCACATCTAATGAATTACTTTTTGAAGTGCAGTCTTGCTCTGTTCAGGTTTTGAATTTTTATATATATTTTTAATCACGTTTGAAATGACCCATTAGACATTCTGTATTTGCAGACTACAAGGTTGTGAATGTGTAGTTCATATTTTGGGCTTTGCATAATCTTGATGGCCACAATAGATGATTGGGGATTCTGTGATCACTGCATTCCCTCAGTGCAGATAGAGGCCATTTCGACCCAGCACCGACACATATCCCACCCTATCCCCATAACCCCACGTATTTAATCCCCCTAACACTAAGGGTCAATTTATCATAGCCAAATCAACCTAACCCGCACATCTTTGGACTGTGGGAGGAAACCGGAGCACCCGGAGGAAACCCACGCAGACACGGGGAGAATGTGCAAACTCCACACAGACAGTCACCCGAGGCCGGATTCGAACCCGGGTCCCTGGCGCTGTGAGGCAACAGTGCTAGCCACTATGCCACCGTGTTGCCCTTAAAAGTCTTTCCCTAAACTTATTTTCTCATCAAGCATTTAAAAAGAGAGATTCTCTATCCCTGCCCAATCATTTAAAAAGCTGTTGAAATATGATACAAACAACCCAAAGGCAGCAGACCTTGGTATGAATCTAATACTCAATAATGCACAGGTCTACACAAGGACAAAAATAAGTTAAAGCATGGTACATTTTCAGCTTAGTTTCATCAGAGCATTCGTGGATAGAGACTTGAAAAAGTTAATTATATTAGAAGTTCTCACCCAATTCTTTTTCCAAATACGAAACAAAATCAACTTGGGTGACTGAAACCAACGAAGCTTTGACTTTAGCAATCCATTGGGCATAAAGGTAAGGACTTCACGCAGAAGAAATTACAGATCAATGTAAATGCATGGACATCCACTGGTGAGTTAGATATGGCGGCAGTGGACAAGACAGAGCTGTAAGTAGGTATTGGAGGAAAAGTGGAAGTAGCTGAGGCACACATCGTGGAGGTTGCAATATTCATGTATCGCTGTCGAACTGTAGGAGACCAGGGTAGGTTTACAGCTATCTGTCCGATCCACAAGCTTGGAATATAAAGGATTTTTAAAGTGGCAGGGGGGAGAAGCAGGGAGAAAGCCAGGGGGGGGGGAAGAAAAAAGGGAGAGGCGAATATTCTGAAAATACAAATTTACAACAGCAAAATAAGATGTTAAGAACCTAAAGTACAACTGAAAAGAGAGAGAAGGCCAGGTAAACACACAAACGGCAGATAGCCATCTGTTGCGGTCCCTTCTTGCCTGCAACTTTTTTTTAAGTTAGTAAGTATTTTCTGTAGGGCCTAATTTAACATGATTATACCACATTTCACTTTCAATGCCCGCTTATAGCCAATATTTTAAAGAAATGTCATTTATATATCTGTGCTTTTTTTTTAAAACTCAATATTATTTTGAACCCTCTTCAAGTATTCATAGCTTCCTTTAAGAGGCCAATGTAATCGAATCCTCCACAAAACTGCAGCTTCAGTCACAGCAGAGTGCAAGAGAGTTATTTCACAGCAATTCTATTGCAAAGTACCTCACCCTGATTGTTTCTCCCAGGAAAAGCACTTCATATTTGGAATGAGGTTATGCCATTGCCACTTCTGCTGACAAAGTAACAAGCAGGGTTTCACTTCATTGCTGCCACTCAATCTAATCACTGAGGCATATCACTGTGTCCCATGAAGGCTGCTGATTTTGAATATCTTTCTCTGAACAGCAAGCACCGATTACACTTCATCAGGGAACTGACCTGAAGAAGTTATTAAGCCCAGTGTGGATCTTGTATCTGTGGTGACCAATTTCTATTATAACCTGTGTTGAGTCTATGAAGCAGCTTCTCACTGACTTACCCAGACTGTGTATATTCCTGCATGACAGAGGCCACTCTCTGTACTAGCTGGGCCGTGGGGATGGGCTCTTGATACACGAGGTAGTACTGCTGTGCCAACTTACGGGCCCGGCGAATCAGCACCCTGTGGGGAATATAGAACTCAATCAGCAAATTAAAGTAACCTTTACAGATCCATTGTTGTTCTATGTTAAACTTGAAGCTGCTGTTAACTCTCAAGTTATCCATCATCCTGAAAGGTGAAGCCTAATCCACATTCGCCAGTATGAATCCCGGTATAGTCGTTACACTGGTGATCGACACGGCCCTCGACCGTGTCCGTTCTATCTCCCGCACATCTGCCCTCACCCCTGCCCCTCCCTCCCGGAACCACGATAGGGTTCCCCTTGTCCTCACCTTTCACCCCACCAGCCTCCACATTCAACGGATCATCCTCCGCCATCTCCAGCGTGATCCCACCACCAAACACATCTTCCCCTCACCTCCCCTTTCAGCATTCCGTAGGGACCGCTCCCTCCGCGACACCCTAGTCCACTCCTCTACCACCCCCAGCACCCCTTCCCCTTCGCCCGGCACCTTCCCGTGCACGAGATGCAACACATGCCCTTATACCTCCCCTCTTCCCACTGTCCAGGGCCCCAAACACCCCTTCCAGGTGAAACAGCGATTTACTTGTACTTCCTGCAATTTAGTATACTGTATTCGCTGCTCACGATGTGGACTCCTCTACATTGGGGAGACCAAACGCAGATTGGGTGACCGCTTTGCGGAACACCTCCGTTCAGTCCGTAAGGGGGACCCCGAGCTCCCGGTGGCCTGTCACTTTAATTCACCGCTTCACTCCCACTCTGACCTCACTGTCCTCGGCCTATTACACTGTTCCACGGAAGCTCAGCGTAAGCTCGAGGAACAGCACCTCATCTTTCGTTTAGGCACGCTACAGCCCTCTGGACTCAATATCGAGTTCAACAATTTTAGATCATAACCTCAGCTTCAATCACATTTATATTTTATTTTATCCACCCTTTTATTTGTCCCCCCCCCACCTTTTTTTTCCTCCTAGAAGCTGGCAGCTGTCCTTCATTCTGCCAGTGGATTTCACACTTCATTCAGCCTTAATCTGTCACATTTACACCACCTCTAGCCTTGCATGTCTCTTAATGTCTCTTCATCTTCCCCTTTGTTCCTTTATCCCCTCCCCCTTTTCCCAGCTTTACCCTGGCCTTAAATCTATTTGATTTCCGGCTCTTCCCAGTTCTGATGAAAGGTCATCGACCTGAAACGTTAACTCTCTTTCTCTCTCCACGGATGCTGCCTGGCCTGCTGAGTTTTTCCAGCGTTTTCTGTTGTTATTTCGGATTTCCAGCATCCGCAGTATTTTGCTATCGTCACACTGGTGATCTTGTTGTCTGCATTATGCACCTCTTGATCTTTCATGTTGAATAACTTGGCAAATCATCTGTCATTGCCCTTGGCAGAGTGTAGCACGGTGTAGAACGCATCACCATATGGCCGCGCATCAAAGCTAGTTTCTACTCAAATCACTGTTGTAATTGACGGCTTGCTCCCTCACTATTCCCGCTCCCCCTATTACCTCAGAGGTGCCCAGGATCCTATCTTCTCTCCCATCCTGTTCTGTCTTCATATCAGTTACCTCACCTTAAACAAACCATGCATATAATATCCACGTTACCTCATCTACCAACTCAGTTACATTGCAAATATTACCCCACTAAAATGAGTTAGGCATGGCCTTTCAAAATCTTAGCTGGGTTGGATACATTGGGCAGGAGTTTCCTCCAGAGTTATGTTGGCTTTCTGGAGTTACCTGGGTGGGGACACGTTCCACTGAATTCCTGCCTAATTGCCTGGCTGTAAGGCATCATTCCCATTCGGCATTAGAAGCACCCTGCCCCCCCCCCCCCAAACAGGGGCAGGCACACTGAAGTGCTATTCATCATTGTCGTCCTACCAATTCTGGGCACTAAGAATATCAGATCACAGCAATCAAATATTGCTAAACAAGGGACATCAAATAGTTTAAAGGGGCAAAGCAGCAAGTGGAGTCAGTGGACCTTGCAGGTTAGTAGATTTTGGCCAGTTTCTTGAAACGTACAGGATGACTGTTCCTTTAAGCTACAGCAGGCGCCGGACACTAGCAGTCATTTCCTTCCACCAACTAGCGGCCTGCAGACACAGGGGGAAACATTGCCTGGGGCCCAACAAAAGAGTTTAAACAAGGCTGACCAGGGAAACTCAGGCACGCGCAGTGTCCCACCACACTTCTGCCAACACTGCCGGAAAAGAAGATTCCAGCTATTATCTTGATTTAGGTAATATTTTTGAACTGTTTCCTCCACTACAAAGGTAAAGCTAACAGGCCTCCAATTTCCAGATCCAACCCTAACATTCTCTCAGATCCAACTCTAACATTGTCATCAAACTTGCTGACAAGGGCAGTGCCATTGTTGTTTGGCGAACCGACCTCTACTTTGCAGAGGCTGAACGCCAACTCTCTAACACATCTTACCTCCTCCTGGACCATGGCCCCACTACCAAACATCAAGCCATTGTTTCCAAAACCGTCACTTACCTCATCTCCTCTGGAGATCCTCCCTCTGCGGCCTCCAACCTAATAGTCCCCCAACCCCGCACAACCTGCTTCCAACTCCTTCCCAAGATCACAAACAGGACTGCCCTGGTAGACCCATAGTTTCAGCCTGTTCTTGCCCCACAGAACAAATTTGTTCCTATATTAACTATTTTTTCTCCACTTGTCCAGTCTCTTCCCACCTGATTTGATTTGATTCTACATCCACGACTCTTCCGACACCCTCCACCACTTCAACAATTTCCAGTTTCCTGGCCCTAACAGTCTCCTTTTCACCATAGACATACATCCCCCACCAGAACAGCCTGAGGGCGCACCGCTTCTTCCTTGAACAGAGGCCCAACCAGTCCACCACCACCCTCCTCCACCTGGCTGAACTTGTTCTTACATTGAACAACTTCCCTTTGACCTCACTCACTCCCTCCAAATAAAAGGTGTTGCTATGGGAACCCGCATGGGCCCTAGCTATGCCTGCCTGGTCATGGGATATGTGGAACATTCTTTGTTCTAGTCCTACTCATGTCCCCTCACTCACCTCTTTTTCCGGTACATTGATGACTGTATTGGTGCAGTTTCCTGCTCTCGCCCGGAACTGGAAAATTTCATTCACTTTGCTACCAATTTCCACCTTTCCCTCGCCTTCACATGGTCCATCTCCGACTCTTCCCTTCCCTTCCTCAACTTCTCCGTCTCCATTTCTGGGGATAGGCTATCAACCAACATTCATTATAAGCCCACTGACTCCCACAGCTACCTTGACTACACTTCCTCCCACCCCGCTTCTGGTAAGGACTCTATTCCATTCTCCCAGTTTCTCGGTCTCAGTCGCATCTGTTGACGATGCCACCTTCCATACTAGGGCTTTCGATATGTCTTCCTTTTTACTCAACCGAGGACTCCCCTCTATCGTGGTTGACAGGGAGCTTGACCGTGCCCATTCCATTTCCCGCACTTCTGCTCTCACCCCTTCCCCTCTCTTCCAGAACCACGATAGGGTTCCCCTTGTCCTCACCTTCCACCCCACCAGTCTCCACATTCAACAGATCATCGTCCGCCATTTCTGCCACCTCCAGCGCGATCCCACCACCAAACACATCTTCCCCCTCCCCTTTCAGAATTCCGAAGGGACCGTTCCCTCTGCGACATCTCGGTCCACTCCTCAATCACCCCCTCCCCTTCCCGTGCAAGCGCAGGAGATGCAACACCTGCCCTTTTACCTCTTCCCTTCCCAACTCGTCATACCTTATTTAATCTCTCCTGCCTTCCACCTTATTACAGACCTCCCCTTTTGTTCTTTCCTTCCCTCCACCCTTCCTGCCTCTGCACTTGCTTAAAACCTTGTTATATCTCTAACTTTTCCAGTTCTGATGAAAGGTCATCAACCTGAAACGTTAACTGTTTCTCTCGCCACAGATGCTGCCTGACCTGCTGAGTATTTCCTGCACTTTGCTTTTACTCCAATTTCCAGGATTGTGGCAACTGCGCTCTCGGACAAGTACTTTATGAAATGGGTTAAAAGTAAAACATTCATAGCCAGAGGACCAAATATTCATCGTTTCGGAGACCCCTCAGAGTGCTTGAAGTCCATATCATTGCCACCAATGGGGCTGTTGTATTTTAGTGCCTGATCACGAGCCATCCGTTCATTTCTTCCTCCTGTTCGACACAAGAGGACGTATCACAGGTTTTGATCTAATCGCTGGCAATAACCACCCCAAATATGGTCTGGCATGCTATGTCAAACAAGGCATCGAAGGCTGTACCGGACTCGAGCATACCAGTATTGCCGGAGTTTTCACTACAGTAATACGTGTAGGAGAGCTAACAATCTCCAAGGTCTACAAACCACCACCTGTACAGTGGCCTGACCCACCGCTCCCTCCTAGTCAACATCATCTATCCATCTGGGAGACTTTAATAGCCACCACACAATGTGGGGCTATGCAGACGTCAACTCGAATGGAGAGGCAATTGTACAGTGGGCTTCACTAGAGAATAAATTCCTCCTTTTTGATGCCAAAGATCA